>VKKT01003238.1:44451-55373 GCA_008038995.1 Haliotis laevigata | reverse complement strand
ATGTTTTAAAGCAGGACTAAAGTGTAATAATCGGTAACATAACAGTCGTATCTTGTCTCAACAAATTACATTTATCAGCATATACTCTGTACTCGCATCATACATTTGGTGTTCTCTATTTCAGTATTGGCTGGCAGGGGTTTCATGAAATCCCTGAGCCGATATTTCATTAATTTCATGAAATCCCTTGACATTTTAGGGAATACATGAAATCCCTGGGGGTCACAGTGCTTTCACGGATCTCTGACTCTTTTAGGTTTTACGTGAAATCCCTGGTTTCACACATTCCCTGTAACAAATGTATATTCATGGACAAAAGGTTAATCTAGGTGATTACTAGTCTGTCGTACAGACCCTGAAGCAAATATATCCAAGGACGTCCACGCAATTCTAGAAAATGTTGCAAGTCTAGATTTCCTCAGCTTCAGAAGAAAGTTTCAGGGCTCTTTTTCAAATATATTTTATTTCTTTTTTATTATGAACTTTTTTCAGTACAATGAGACTAGTTGTTAGTCTAGGTGATTACATGTGTTTACGTTTAGCCTGTCTGTGGCTTCATACACATCAACAGCAGTTTGCCTTGAAAAATATAACATGTATGCTACCAAAAGAAGCATTAGCACAGTTGATATGAGTTAAAGTGACATTTTCCGGAAAGACGATCAAAGTGTCAGGATAACAGACTGCCTGTGTGAGCTGCGTTCGTAAAGATATGTGACAGCGTTATGCATTGTGAAGCACTGTTGTATTACATTGTTTCACTAGGAGGCAGTGTTGTGCGGAGACCCAGCGTGTTGAAAAGACTTATTGAATCTTTTAGTGTATATAAGGGGAGGAAAATCTCAACTTACTCAGGTCACTTTATCTCGCGATACCAGAAGATCAGCACGTGTGTGAAGATCACTTTCCAACCTGGATTCTCAGTTGCCCATTTTGGAAACTTGACCTCCGCTCTTATAACTCTCTTTAATACTATAATCTGTTATATATCATATTGTAATTGTATGCATTGCAATTTTAAATATTGTCATTGTCTCTGTAGTGTATTAGCGTGTGAACGTAGTTATTATAGAACACAATTGATAATTAGATCACATTTCTTTGTTGTTTGTTAGCTTTGTCACATTACCTGATTTAATTTCGTTTCGTTTAGTTCATGGTAATACGTTTAGTGAACTGGGAGTTGTCTCCCTTGGTAAAACAGTGCGCCATGACATTGCGAATGTAACTTGATCTTGAAGATTAAAGTCTTATTTTTAATGGACATTCACGTCATCTTTTCGACCAAGGACCAAGCATAACAGGCTTCAGCTCGGGAATCAACGCGTTAAAGCAAGTTTTAACTGTTTCATGTACTGGCTACCATTGTCCAAGGCGGTGGGATAGCCAAGTGGGTAAATCTTTGACCCAAAGCACAGAGTTCGATGCCCGACATGAATACAATGTGTTAAGCCCATGTCTGCTGATCAAGACGTGATATTTGTGGATAATGCTAATAAACACTCACCATTTCATTGTTTAATTAATATTTGGTCTGACGTTTCACTTACGTATCACTACTTGACCTAATGACCCGTGATGATCCGGGTTAGAAATGGTCTTCAGTAACCCATGCTCGTCGTAAAAGGCGACTAACGGGATCAGGTAGTCAGGCTCGCTGACTTGGTTCACACACGTCATCGTATTCCAATTGCATAGATCGCTGTCCACGCTGTTGATTATTTACAGACCGCCGCCATATAGCTGGAATATTGTTGTGTGCAGCTTTAAACAACACACCAACCAACTTAAACTAATTAATATCACATAAATATCGCTTTTTCTCTTTAAAAGCTATAACTATTAGGAATAATCGTACTCAGATATGGGAGGAGGCAACATGTATATGTAGATGTAGAAACGGGAGTTGGTTTAGCGTCTTCGAACCGTATATGTGTTATACAATGACGTGTCTGGCAAGTGTAGAGGGGAACAACTAAGACATACATGTTCTTGACAAAAAGGGTGATATCTGGCATTACAATCTGCCATGATTCATCCTTCACCCAACACTCCCACCCCGACTCCCAGAATATATTCCTGGTCCGCGTTACGGACGCAACTCTTGAATCAAACGTCTAATTCTCATATGTGCATATATACATGAACGTAGAAGACACAGGTGTTGTCTTACCAATCTAAAGCTTATTTGATTAGGTGTCTCATTGTTTCTCACTGAGACAGAAGTCTATGTGAATACTAAATATGTGAATATCAAATTTATTCATGACGACGCCCATTGAACCAGTCAAATTTGTAGCGCAATGAGCATACCTTCTGGCGTGGAGTTTAGCGCATTACAAATGGATTCATTATCTATTCTAAATGTAAATCATGAGACCTTTTCTCGAACAACTCAGCTCATTGTTTCATAAACACATGCTCATAATTTAGGCGGAATCGTATAATCGACTTTTTTTCTTATGATTACGGAGCTGAAAATATCGCTTTCCTCTTCAGTTGATTATTTGTAGCAAAAACGAAATCAACAATGAAACAAATAACGCAATTTGCATTGTATTCCTTTAGTGTTACAGTATGAAAATATTATATCTTTGCCCATGTGGTTTTCTATGACAAACCAGTAATTATATCTAACAATCTACCATTTTAACTGAACAAAACTCCATAAGACTCTCGCCGAAATCGTATACAATGTAAGGATCTCGACATTTTGAATTTCTTTTCTATCAACGAAATTCCAAGTTTCACATCCATTCAGTAGAATTGGTTTAGCCATGGCCTCAAAAGGTATAGATGATCTTGTATGAAACATTTTGCTGAAGATCACAGAAGTCAACGTTAGTTAAGAGTTGGGTGTTAGTCTCACTGTAGTGTAAAAAGGCACTATCTTTTAGCCATAGTAAACCCTGCTTCTCGTCAGTTAGTAAATTATTATGCAAACAAACATAAAAAGTAGAACGTGTTGAATGTTTTTAACATTTGTGTCACTTAAAAGGTGAACAGTCACATCGTTACAATTTTCCAGAAATCCCAATTACATTGACCAGACTCTCGTCTCCACGTACACCAGGCGAAAACTAAAATAGTATCTCATTGTATCATAATGTAAAATAACGTATCTATAAAATTCAAACGGTTATGTAGTTCACTTGGAATTATTAAACAATAAAAACACGGTAATTTAAACTGAAGCTATTAAGATGTCACTTTCAAGCATTATAATAAGAGATATCCAGTGAACCTGAATGTAACTTGAATAACATGGCACGGTAACCATCTCTTGCAGTCTTTCCTTGTTAATTGATTGAATTATTATCATTAGACATACATTGGAAAAACTAACGGGCCAAACGACCAGCCTCAGTGAGAACAGCGTCTGCATGATGCTATACATGACTTCCTGCCAGCCTGGCGATAATTCAATCGATGTATTGATTATATATTTGTCGGAATTAGTCAGACGGCCTTTCGTGTTTTAGACATACAGTACGGTCCGTTTAGCGTCGATGTAAATGTGCCAAAGGGCAATAAATTACCTCTTTCTTTGGAACTCTTCGATGTTCTGCTAAGGATCGGAATTTATTGGCGTTTCAACAACTGAGAAGTGGCAGAAACCTTGTGAGAAGAAATACATCATAATGTCTTAACGTTGTTGTCTGTTGAGATCAAAGCATTCCATTTGGCAATGTCCTGTTATTCCTTACTCTTGAAGGCCATCAAATACACACAAACCTTTATTTCACATATCTTTGCGCTCATAAATTGAACACTACAAGACTCCCCACGTCTGAAATCTGTGTAATGAGTATCAGTCATCACGTTTCCAAAGTCTCATGTGGTAAATTTCCCGAACACCATATTCGTTTCTGTATAAGAAAGCATCACTTATTGTAAAGACGTAACATCTAACATGCCTATGCTCTCTGGAGAGTCGACGTAGCGTTGGGATCAAGTTTGGTTAAGAAGGTAATGTTGGATAATACTGGGATACTCAGCGCTGATGATTAGACGTCTGGCTTGGGTATCGTTGTCTGTGTCATGTTCCATAACTACTCTGGCAGCAACCGGTCATAATGACATCAGCTAAGTTATTTCAATAAATTATCTTTCCAGGATTTATAGCGTCTCGACATCAAACCGAGCACGATAAAATAGTTATTTCATATTTAAGGTGCCAAGCAAAATACAGAAAGCGCTCAAAGAATTGAAGCATTAAAGGTCAGCACTAAAGATCAGCCGTTTTAATAGTCTCAACACATTTCTTTCATCTCACCATAAACACAGCTAGTAGAACATATATAGAATATGAACAAGTTAAAGCTATTAACATTTCAATTTTATTTCAATGGAAAGTAGTATTTCTGCAGAAGGTAGATGGAATTTGCCGTGATGTCAGTTTCGACTGACTGACCTACCATGATAATTCCATTTATTAGTGCTATTCTGGTCTCGTCACATGATGTTTATGTACGAATTCATAATAATTTTTGCGGACCATTCTTCCTAAACCATTAGGCAAATGGTTTTGTTTCAGTTAAGTCTCCAGCCATTACGTGTTAATACGTCTAGAAATCTCCTTAGTTCTGGATTGGCGTTTGTGAACATGTGACTGATTATAAGGTCTTAAACACACAGTATATAGAATGCTGGCGGCGGGTACCTCGTGGGACTAAGTAGGTATATGAGCTAAATATGTACCTGCAGTCTGTGTTAATAATTGCTGACCGCCTAGGCTAGCAATGACACCGCCGGTTGACATTTTCTGATAACAAATACAAATAGCACATTCGACACTACAGAGATGACAAAATGTTTTGGATGATCAGCTTCTTTACTTTGACGGTAGCCACATTTCGGTATAGATTCTTATACCGTCAAGCATATGCTTGAAAACGGTATAAGAATCTATACCGAAACGTCGCCATTGTCAAAATATAGATTTTGTCATCTCTAAACCACCAACTTCTAGAAAGCTACTCAAACAAATCATTCGACACTACGTTATAATGTTTATTGACATCGTAGCAGTAATGACGGCATTGGGACCCAAGCAAGCAAATCGCCTACTTAAAAATGATGGCAAACGATTCGTGACGGCATCCGTTTACTTGAGAATTGGGGCGGTTGGGTAGCTTAGTGATTAAAGCGTTCGCTCGTCACGCCGAAGATTCCCCACATGGCTACAATAAATGAAGCCCATTTGTGGTGTCCCCCGCCGTGATACTGCTGAAATATTGTTAAAAAGCGGCGAAAACAAAACTCACTCACTCACACACTACTTAGGAACTTCTGTTGTACTTCTCAACTCCCAATGTCAGTCTCCAGTGAGGTCACAAGGAAATGAAACTAGTTATGATAAATTCGTTTAACCGTACAGTATATGTGAAGTGACATCTGACGACGCTTTTGGTTATAGGAAACTCCGAATCCCAATGTATATGCCATGTACTTGGGATACATTAACCACCTTACTAGGACCCTCATGCTAAAGCTCACCGAAAACATTTCCTCCCATAACAGGATTTCAACCCTATTTGACAACGAAAATTACAAGGCTATTTTGTGGTCTAATGCACGTCCAAAGTCATCAAGCATTGTCCCTCGCTGTCAATTTTCGACCAGAGATGAGATTATAGATACGTCAAGTTAAAAGGTTATATTGTTCAGAGACTAAAATAAGGCGACGAAAATGAGGGACACTTTGATAAACTATAAAAATATCACAACTCGTAGGCGTCCTAATCGCCTTTAGGTACAATCACTGTCCAATTGAAAACATGCCAGACTCGCACATTGACGCAGAGACGAGGAGTCTGTTCCTGGACATGTGGTATACACACTATGCTTCAACACACATTCATTGACACCGTATCTAATGACCTCAAAGTGCCGACAAACGCAATCATTTACTCGGAAGGTAAAAATGCGTCGATGCATTAAACATCATGTTCAACTTCTTGACTATGGTCGACACGGTTTGGCTCTTAAGACATTTTGTCTGTTTGCTGTCGTAAACGATTGTTGCAGTTTGGAACCTAATAAATGCATTTACTCAAATCGCCTATTTCATAATGAACAATGGATGAACATGATTTCCCATACGATGAATATGGATCGATGTAACCCATCAACTGTCAACCTGATGTCGGGTTGCGCTTGACATTTTGATAGAACTCTGGATTCCACTCTGTGTTTTGTCAGTTGCTTAAATTTGTTTTGATTTTCCAAATACCGAAGGACACAGACTTTTGAGACATTGAAGAATCGGTAGACTCTTTGGCTGGTATAAATGTCTAAATCATACGCACTGCATAATTGTGGAATGGCGTGCTCTTAGAACTGTTCGCTCGAATGCAGATTTAGTATATTTTCATTGACATTTGACTAGCACATTGCCCCACACAGTTTGCTTTCTTCCCTTATTGGTTCTACTTCAGAACAGTGCGTGTAAGATATCCACCGACTTAATGATATATTTTTTACTTCTTAAAGTTTGATGGTGCTTAAAAAGAGGATCACTGGCAAGACCAAATTTAGACCAAAAATAGCTTACCCAAGGCATATATGTTAAGTCAGGTAAGTCACGTAAAACTTAATAAGCCGGTATGGATATCGAAGCTCTACAATAATTACACTTAATTCACTACCGTCGGTTTCTGGAAACCACCTTCCGTGTTAACAGTACAGTGATACGTTGCATTCAGGGTATAGATTATTTTGGGAATTACCTATAAGAGCTGATGATCTTGTACCATATATACTTTTTGTATGGTCATATGCCCCGACTTCAAAATTCTTTTTTCTAAACTTTCGTTATTTGGAATAAAAGACGCCAAACCACATGTTCACAGTGGTAAATATAACCTGAAATTTAAAGCCCCACGGGCAATTAGTGGATTGCTTGCCGACAATTTGAGGCCAATCTCCCCGTTTATAATACTTTGAATTCGTAGTTTTATTATGTATTAAAAACTAAAAGACACTGCAAGGTGAAGATTGTTTGTTGTATCTTGGAATATTTTTACCTTAGCCATACTGAAATCTAAAGCTAATCAAATATTTAGGAACACTTGTTACGCCACTGCATAGCCTATAAATGTAACACAATTTGTAAATTACAATTGCCAGAAGTCGCTATTGCTGATTACTAGGAAGCCTTGAATCGCCACTTTTATAAATCTTCATGTGATCTTTTGGCACCATGCTCGTGCTCAGGGTAGGTAACTACGCCCTGCGTCCTGTTAAAAGTCCATGACTAAATATAAGAGAAAAAAAACACATCTAAAATATTCATTACCAACCCTTTGCTTAATAACAACAAAAAACAAGTCGATTGTACGATTCTGACTCGTGACCCCTTGTTTTGAATCAATATCAAATAGGGATGATAGGAGGAAACACAGGTTCTATTCCAGACATGGCTGCCATGTGTGAAGCCCATTTCTGATGTCCCCCGCCGAGATATTGCTGGAATATTGCTCACAACGGCCTAAAACTAAATTCACTCACTCAATCAATCACTTTATTGAACAAAGCACAACTCTTGAATATATATACCCGGAAGAACTGAATCAATCCGAATCAATGTAATTTGTATATACGAAAGATTAAGGAAGTGTTGTATATCACAAGTAGTAATGCAGCTGCACTGGTGTAGACTCATAAAGGCAAACCGGTGGCTAGGGGCAGCAGCAAAGAACGAATTTCTGACTAGTAGATGATGCATTTCAGTTGGATTAAAAATTTTAATGTCAAGTATGGCTTACGTGGGACATGTTCATACGCTGCATTGACGCCATGCATTGTGTCCAATACATGAATCAAATGTGTTCATGATATGTGTGTGTAGCATATTGTATGTTTCGGATTAGTCCCATCCGGGATTCGAACCCACACCCTCAGAGTCAGGCACCTATTCGCCAGCACACAAAGTCAGCTGCCTAACCCGGTCAGCCCTAGGCCACGGTGGAAGTCGCGGTTGCTGAGCGGGTTAGGCGGCTGACTTTGTGTGCTGGCGAATAGGTGCCTGACTCTGAGGGTGTGGGTTCGAATCCCGGATGGGACTCAACCTAAAATAGTACTTCACTAAGAAAGTGTAATCCCAAATATAACATATATTACATTTGTCCACTTTCTAAATGGCATTGTGTAATCATGTGTGTGTAGGTGTGTATATCTGTGTGTCCGTGCGCGCGCGGGTGTATAGCTATATAATGGGTGTATATGTATGTTTGTGAGTCGATCGCGATGACATATCTGTATTTCACAATCTGAACGTGTGTGTATGCGCTCGTGCGTGCGTGTGTGCGCGCGCCCGTGTGTGTGTGTGTGTAGCACATCATTAACAAATGCCGTCAATGTTAACATTTAACTGAGCGTGCCAAACACATGCTGTTCGTAGAGATGATTATTCCAACTAAAAAACTCACACATTTGTTTCAGGAAATGTAACAGTATTGATCGTCATCATCAAAAACAAAAGGATGAGGACACGGACTAACTTCTTCTTGGCCAACTTGGCAGTGGCAGATTTCCTTGTGGGCATCCTGTGTATCATACCAAACCTGTCCGTCAACCTTTCACCGAAGTGGGTTCTTGGCCGCGTAAGTACTATGTCAATGCAGCGTTATTTCTCTATGATTCTTTGCTAAGATATTCGATACTTGTTACGGTTCTAAACGCTGATGATACATTCGCGTATGGACATATAAGACTGTTGACTTTGTTAACTCATGAAACATTTAATACAAATGCAGTGGTTTTATTAAACGATATTGGTCACATGTCCGTAAACTGATGTAGTGCACAAACGATTCCGTGTTACATTTTTGTAGACTATAAAGCATTGTTTACAGGATAAATAATCGTCCTAGTAAGCTCTATATGCTTCACTGACTAACTGTCGATCTACTGGAAAGAGCAATCTGACAAAACTAAAACATAGTCAAATGTCATTGTGTCGAATAACTCGGCCCTTCGAACTTCGATATAATGGTAACTGACTATTGCATAACGCAAGTTTATAAAAGCACGACAATCCTTGCCATAATCGTTACAATGTCTAAATGTTTTCCAAAGTTCGACGTGAGGGGAACATATATGTCTTACTATCACCAGCAGAAAAAAAACGTGTATTTGTTTTTCCCATAGTTAGACAATTGAGCAAGTGCTGCTTAACGTATCCGCGGGTTCTATATCAAGTGATCGAATGGGACATGGGGAGGGGATGGGACTGGCCGACACATATTGGATCTTTTCACGTTGCAAGAATCAGCTAGTCATGGTTTGAATCCTAGATTTTTAGCAAAATGATAATGACGATGACTTTAATTGATATGGTACCCCTACATCCCCATGCCCCCATACATAATATTTTAGCCCTGCGTTACTGTGCCCAGACGATGACAGGGTGCGTTCTGGCAATGAAATCAACCCAGAAATCATTTACCAATGGCAACAGCAGTGAGACGGAACTGCACACATTGTTTCGACAATTTGGCACATAAAATCACTATGACATGTTATATATCAGATGATGTAGAGTTAAGAGAACAATTGATCCCCCAAAGCATACCGATATATATAGCGACCATTAACGCCTAGCATCAGGTGTTGCAAACAATATGGTCGCATTCCCTATTTTATTGTAGAGTTGTTACTTACAAGATACAGTCACTCTACTGGGATATGTGTTCAAGCACTAATGCTCACTACGAGGTCCTTTTTGCAGTCTAACAGCTTTTAACACTATCCACTCTCATATGAGCATAATGACTAACCACTGGAAACTCATAGTGACAAATTAAACCCCCCGACTGTGTGAGAGTCTATGAGACAGTTTCATTTATGAAATTACTATATAAATGATGTCCCAGCAGTTAATACAGGCGAGTACTGTGTGTCTTCAGTATATATTCTATAGTATTACAGATGTCAACCTGATGTATTAATGGTAAAGACAATGTCCTAATTATGTTGGTGGAGTTTCAGCTGTTATTGGGAAAGCTTGTGCTAATGGTAGATTGAAAGCATACAGGCCAACAGGGAAACCAAAAGTGGCATTCACACTTCAAGCTACTTTGGGAATTGACGCCAGAAGCCACTGTTGTGTGGTCAGTGTTGTCCACGAGTCTATTAGGAGATTAACATAGTGTGTTTTCAATTTAGGTTACATGTAACTTCAAAACTGAATTATGAAGCGAACAGGCAGCGATTCAAGTCAGAGATCGTTGGAGTTATGTGATACCTGGTAAATCAAGCAGAATCGAAACTTCCATATTTGTGGTCAAAAGTTGCTAAAAACCAGAATTGTCATTGTTCCAGCTGTATCACGTCGTTCTGTAAATAATGGCCTGTGCTCTATACAAACCATTGGCTAATAGCATGCCAAGTCGCCTTACATCTGTGCTTGAAGGTTTGCTGATCTCATCAAGACATTACTGTGAGCAACGTAGGAGAATAGTAAGACAGCACACATCAATCAAACATCGGGGCAGTGGGATAGCTTAGTGGTTAAAGCGTTAGCTTGTAACGCCGAAAACACGGGTTCGATTCCCTACATGGGTACAATGTGTGAAGTCCATATCTGGTGTCCCCCGTCGTGATATTGCTGGAATATTGCTAAAAGTGGCGTAAAACTCAACTCATTCACTCAATCAATCAAACATCGTTGTTCCGAAATTTGATGTGTCGGAAATACGGCTGGCTTCCTACGTATTCCTTTTTTATTCATCATTTTGTCAAACAACGGATAACTAAGTATTTACTTAGGTGCTTTCGACGTCGACACAACAGTGTTTGGGTGTATACAGTACAACCAGAAATTATTGAGAATTTAAAGATTGTAATTTCTTTACATTTTTCACTCATTACTCCCGTATTAAATGTGAATATTAGCAGAACATAACTCCAGATTCAAA
>VKKT01003238.1:29432-43717 GCA_008038995.1 Haliotis laevigata | reverse complement strand
AATCATATCCAGCCTTAAGGTTTCTAAACTCCTTCGTTTGTTTTTAGAAACAAGAATACCAAACCGCCTCTTGTCACGTACAGTCAATTTTCTGGGCCTACCTGCGCCTCCCTGGTGCTCAATTTCCAAATCCATTCGCAATGTTTTTCAAAACACGATAAACAGTGGACGAAGGGATGCCTGTTCTACTTGAAATCACTTTAGCTGATCTGATGTCCTTGTTATAATACTCTAAAATCAACTTCCTCTTATCTAAATCATCCATACTGAGGATCACTGAAAATGTCGTCTGCTAGCAAGTAAACAAAGGGGGATAACTCTTCACAAACTAATGAAAAAGTATTTAACAGAGTTGTCTCTCTTGAATGAAACCAAGCGTTTAAATAGTGTATCGGGTCGAAATGATTTTATGTGACTTTTTTAAAACAATTGTCAAAATATATATATCAGCAACTTAAAATGCTTATGACACATATACAGATGAGAACATAAAAGTAAGGGAAGGAAACGGTTAGAGGAGATATTGGCGATACTTCCGTTCATATCCAAGAGATAAAACTATATTACAGAGATACATTAGCCAGCTTTAAGTCAGTGACATTCGTTATTGACATGAAACTGGCCAGTATAACGGATTGCACACTTTAGTTTGTCATGAGTAATCTATTATATATTATATACATGTGTTTGACTTAAACCTACAGCACTGTGATGTAAGATTAGTACTAGATGTTTCTTACAGCAAACACTTTAATTCGCTCTAATTAACAATCAAAAATGGTTAACACAAATTGGGAAATCACATTTGGAGACCACACAAACATAATCACCACAAAAGATACCATTAGGATACCTCAAAGTCAGTATCGTGTGTGGCCTCTATGAGCATCGATGACGGCGTTGCATGGTCTGTATATGGAGTGAATCAGCCGGTTGATGAAGGCCATAGGCACTTGGGTCCATACTCTGCGAAAAACATGATCGAGTATAGCCGCAGTTGTCGGCCTTGGTTGGAGGTTATTCAGTCTTCTTTGAATCTCATCCCAAAGGTGTTCTATTGGACTTAAATCCGACCTGAGTGCAGACCATTGAAGGTTTTGGATGCCATGTTATCTTAAGAAGTCCAATGCTGCTCTGGCAGTGTGAGCATTGTCCTGCTGGAAGATGGGGGATCTTGTGACTTGGTCAATATAGCGAGCAGCTGTCAAGCCATTTCCTCGTCCTTGACCGAGATACTTGAACACCACGGGGCCAACTCTCTGGTTCAGACCGATTGCATCCCACACTATGATGCTTGGACTACCCCACGAGTCTCTTTCACAATTCTCCATTGTCGATAACGCCAATTTCGATGCTGAATTGCCCATTGCAGTCGGTTTGGGCGGTGACGAGCGGTGAGGACAAAACCACGATAAGGTCTATGACAGCAGATGTTTCTTCCAGGCAAACGTCGACGCAGAACAGAACAGAACAGAACAGAACTTTATTGCTTCTCAGGCCGTAAGACAACGGCATATGAAGATCACAGTGATTATACAAATGTATATATTTTGGTGACAGGGCTGGTAGGGCTGAGTTTAAGGCATATAAGCTACAAATAAAAAATAGTAGTATATAATACTTTCTTTTACACAGAGGACTTACATACAGATTTTCACATAAATTTTACAGAAAAAAGTGACTGTATAATTCACTTTCCCAGTGACTTGTACCTGGACATGACAGTGCTACAAAAAGTACAAAGCTTTCGTAGTTGATCATTTTTTTCATTTTGAAACAATTGACAAAATTGGTATTTAGTAAAAGTAAGGTTAATACATTGGTTTCTGGAATCAACAAAATAGAGACATTCTAAAATTGCACGGTATTCATCACCGACAGAGGTATTACAGAGAGTACATATACGCTCGTGTAGAGGTACACCATTCCAACGGCCGACCTCAACTGGTAGACGGAGATTAGATGTACGAAACAGAAGCAATTTAATCCAGCTGTTTTGTGGTCAAATGCTTAAATAATTTTCAAATCCAAATTGTATCTTAAAGATCCGTTTATTTTTTGCCTTCGAGGCATTAAGCATATCTTAGAAACAAGTCTGTACATACTGATCCTCTACCCCTACTCTGATAATGTTTGTAAGAAATGACATGAAACATGGTTCTGGTTATACCATATGTGTAAGAAACCTGTCTCTGTGAAAATAGACTCCAGACATTTTATCCATTTATGTGGATGATTTCCCAAGTAAGGATCAGCATACATGAGTTGACAAAACGCAATAGATAATTTGTTTTCTCTACCAGTCCAAAGACGTGCCCCGAACATAACCATTCGTGTATATACAGATATATAAAGCGGTTATTGTCCCAACTCACTTATTGTCAATTCCACTTGCTTTGTGGTTTTTCATTTTGGAAATCGCTTTATCTATCTCGCATCTATCAATAGGTTTGTTAAGACTTTCGTCACTTTCAGTCGATTGTCCCATTTCATAGTGTCTTCTTCGTCATAAGTCACCAACAAAACCCTGATTCAGGTTTCTAAAATGTTCGCCCAAAACTTCAAGATCTGGTAATTTTTCATCACTGTACTGTATCGGCAGTAATGGGTCGGTTGTGAGTCCCAACGGTCTGGCGTACTGTTTCTGTCGCTTATGGTTGCGCACAATCTATTGGTCTTGACGTTATGATGCTACTGAAGGTCGCCCACTGCGTTGACGGTCTTTGATGCTGTTAGTAGCCTGATACCGCTCCTGCAATCGGTAGATTGTCCTAACATGAACATTAAAATCATTGGGTACCCTCCGAGCAGTCTGGCCAACTTGTAAGCGTCCGAAGGCTTGGTTCCTCTGATCTCTTGTAAGTCGTGGCATGGCAATTGTGTCCAAACAAGAATGATTTCAGACCAGTTTGGGACTTGCTTTCATTGATAGGGTTGCCACGATATACACGTGCATTTTCATTTTCACGAATGTCATACGAAACCTTCTACCACGTCTGCCTGTTTATGTGCGTTTGGTGCTTTATCAGAAAACACATTGATAGATGCACAATTTGGATTGAAAAACATGTTAACAAAACACCACCTAAAAACAAAATTTTGCATATGGTTTTAAGAGGAGACGTTTCTTTTGCAGTTCAGTATATTATATGCTGATGATGCCAAGTATTACTAGTTTGAAACCAAGACAATATGTCTATGCCTTCAGCTGGCATGCAGCACGTCTTCGATACCAATGCGGTAATTAAACTATCAATCGTTTCAGTTTGGGAGTAGTACTTGTAAAGGCAATTTGCCCAACTTCTCTAACCAGGCCTTAGAGATACTGTAAATCACATTACTAAAGCTCATTTATTCGTAATTGTTTTCAGTTATTACTTATGGGAAGTCACAGTGCTGTAAAGATACTGAAAGACGTTTGTTTAAAACGTGTAACCTTATCGCAATGAACCTTTCTTTCCTACCGACTTTTTAAACGAATTGCATAAAAAAAAGACATTTTTCTCTGCACTCGTTCACTCAAGGCGATACTAACAGATAGTATCTGAAATGAACATACTTTACAGAAAAAGAAGGTTTATGGTTAAAAAATAAATTGAAATGATAAAGAGCTCTGAGATTTTTTTCATTTTCAGAGACCCTGAAGCTGTGGAAATCAATGACTTGCCACATTTTCTAGACTTGCGTGGGCTTTCTGGGATATATTTGCTTCGGGATCTGTACGACAGACTAACTCAAGGCATACTGCGTCATGTAAAACCATCTAAACAGTGGCTTTGAACTTCTCTTTTCTCTTTTACCAACGCCCCACTTACATTATGTACACTTGAGTTTGTTTCACTGAAAAGGTTAACTTCATAAATGAAGCTATCCAACTGTAATTATTGCCATCAACTTTTGAAATTGAGCTTTATCAAGTCAAAGTATTAACGACCTTGTAATTTTAAGCCACGCTCAATGTATCTAATGTACACGCGGCTATCTGTAGACAATCGAGCCAGTCAAACAATTGATGACAGGCGTCGATGGGGTTTGGTGTCGATGGGTTTCTTCACTACATCGATCCAGTGTTGTTGGAAATAAAAGAAACAACTGGGAAAACTTATTCATTGTCTGATCTGGATTTAAACAAAGAAATTCTGAATTATGGCAGTTTCTGAATCGACATGTCAGACATCCGTCGAACAATTTACGATCAGTTCCAAGTTATGTTGTATAGATATCTCAATTACTTAGGTACGTTGTTTTTTTTAAAATCACGGAAAGACACATTTTGTTTGCAACTAAACTTTTCAATCAAGGAAGTCAACTGGAAATGACATTCATTGATATATGTTTACTTTGGGACCAAGTATTTAAAAGTTGCATTTTTGAAAATGCAAATATTTTCTGTGGATTGAGAAACCGAATGTGTAAAAATGTATGGTTTTTCATCATCAGATTTTGTAATGTTCGCACAGTCAGCAGTTTTCCATTTCCCCCACGTCTGTCTGTTTAATATCGAGTATTCACCAGGTGGACCAGTAACTTATATTTGTAGCAAGGTCACTGTGCACTGATGCACTATCAACTAAGTCCCCGAGCCTGACGTTCCAAGGCTGTTCAGTAGCGCGGGATTGTCGCATATGAGAGATGGATGTATATGTCCATCCTGTTAACGTCTGTTTGGGGGAAATGACAGGTTTATATTTCTTAGTTGCTTTTGAAAACGAGACATGACAATCCTTTGCTTGTGCTGTTGGTTTTGTTATTGCTTGCTACACGCACATGCTGGAAATTCTGACATGGAATGTAAGAATATAAAAACATATGGTGCTTGTCTATAAATATGCATATACCGAAACCCCATAAGGACCGGATAACGCCTCTGAAACCCTGGATTGCTAGTTGTAAGAAGCGTCTGAATTACCCTCCCATTTGTTTCCATTCGTTTTGAACTTTCTTTTTTGGTCTTTTTAAATCGAATATCGTTAAGACAGAAGAGTAAACGATACTTTGAGTAACATCCTTTGACGTCGGGGTTAGGTGACTAACCCTATATCGCCTCTTACGGGATATACTTAGCGTCCTTGAGTGCTGACTTCTGATGGGGGAATGTCGGTTTGTGCAGCTGGCGATATATACACGCACATGCTTCAGGTGCTGACACGTACATTAGACGAAACAACAGTTATTGGACACCACAGGGACCGGATTATGTCCCAAGAACCCCATCGCTGGGCCTAAGACGCGATTTACTTACATATCCATTCACATACGTTTCCACCTGTAAGACTCAACACCATTTTGACTTTTTCTTCCTGTGGACTTTGTTTGACGAGTTTTTCCAGACGGAAAGTTCTCTGACGTTTGAATTTAACTACAAGTGAAAGGGTGATAATGGTTTGTGACTTACTTGAGTGGGTCTTACTGGCGTAGAGTATTGTTCATGCTGTGGGCAACTATTCCTCTTTCATATGTATTGTCCGATGGGTCAAGAGTGTAGAAGACGTTAACGGTTTTGTTAAAACCAGGAACTGGTACTGACTGACTGACACGGTAATACACAAAGACAGATACTTGATAAATTCAACAAAGTAAAGATAAGTGGTACTTGACATATTATATCTCTGCACACCTTCAGTCACTTATCCACCAATCAATCCCTGCTGGGATAATTAGTTAGATTACCTGTAAAAATAATCGTAATACTTGTAGGAACTAGAAGCAGCAACGCAGTTAGGGTAATTTGTAATGAATATGCATCACACGTAATATTTGAACTCCTACACTCAAACAAAGAAAGTGCTTCTTGGAAACAATGACAGAATCCTGAACAAAACTCATAATTCTAAACTCAAAATATATCACACTATAGTTCTGGAAAGGCATTTAGAAGTTGGACGAACATGAAATTAAAATAACGTTTTATGGATAAAAGAATATAAGAAAGTAGTTATCTATAGTACGTGTCATGTATTCATATAACAGTAGCTGCCTAGCGAGTGTGGTTACAAATCCCGTAACCTGACAACTTGAGTTGTGTGGACAGATGGATAATCTTCAGAACTAAATACTTTATATCATAGTTACTGTTAAATGACAGTTTAACAATAATGTCAAAAACAGTTTTTTTTATCAAAACAATGTAAACACCGAGCCCCGTCCTTATTTTATGTGAAATGGGCTATATCAAATTCAAATTCAGTATTATTTTGATTATGAAAATTATATTATGTGTGTTTTCTTTTACAGGCAATGTGCAAGATTTATTACTTTGTCCAGAACATGAGCTACACAGCTTCGATGTTGTTTCTCGCCGTCATCGCCATTGAACGTTACGTTGCCATCATGTATCCCCTACGGTCACGTCAACTCTTCACCAGCGTTCGACTCCAGATAGCCCAGGTCTTCATCTGGCTCGTTGCATCCGCCTCCAACGTACAATTACTGTTCATCTTCGACATCCACGGCACGGGGGGCTCCGACGGTACTTATAGCGAATACTGTTTTCACACTGCTTCTATAATCACAATGCGAGCTCTCGCTACGGTCAACATTGTTCTTTGGTATACGGTCCCTCTCGGAGTAATGGCGGTTGTGTACACTCGCATTTCCATTACATTATGGTCCACAAGTAAAAACGCTTTGGTTCAGTCAAAGGAAAGCGATCCCCACAAGAAAGAACAACAAACAAGTGACAAGAAACATTGTTCGTGTGTAAGGTTGAATGACAGCCACAGCAGTGATCTCGACGATAAAGAAGTAACAAAAGTAACGTGTAATACAGGTGTTACAGAAAATAGTTCCTCGTCTGAGACACGAAACGAAAAAAGCTTAAAATCAAACCTACGCAACGGAAACACGAACAGCAACTGCTGTCATGATGGTCGACGTTCTCCGAATAAAGTCAGATACTGTCTTCCCCACGACAAAGACCATGCATACAAGCAGGAAAAGAATAAATCGCATCTGTCAACTAGTCAATCACTGTCGCCATGGCAGATCCGACGTTCCACACAAGCCCGTCAATCACCCAAACTTTCAAAACGTGACTCGCCCAATTCGCTCAAAATGGAGGTATCCACCGACATGTACAGTGAAGTGACATTTAGTGAAGACACGGACAGTATTAGGAGCCGGGTCTCTGTAAGGAGACCGCGCAATACACGGATGAGTTCCCGCAAGGCTCTGTCCTCGAGACGTCGGGTTATTAAGTTGCTCATGGCGGTTCTAGCCACGTTCGCCATTTGCGTTTTGCCACATCACTTGCGCCTTCTCCTTCACTACTGGCAAGTATTCCCAGGACCAAATGTCAGCCTCTTGCCCCCGATAACATCCATAATGCTCTATCTCAACAGTGCCTTGAATCCCCTTCTGTATTGGTTGTTTTCAGACAGCTTTCGTCGGAGTTTCAAGGATACGTTTTTCTGTTGCCGGAAAATGTCTAAAACTGGACGTTACACCGTCACTTAGAATATATAGACGGACAATGGTGTTTCATTCTATGTGGTTGACAAATACATCAATTCAATACATTATTAAAAGTGTCGCCATTTTATGAAACTATCTGTGAAAACTGACTTTTCAGTTGTGACATTCGTGGCGTGAAAACTGGTCATTGTTTTGTAGACGAACGTCTTGGGGTTATAAGGAGGCGAAATATGTTCATACAGTAAGTGTTCTACTATATAGTGCTTGTACATTAACATGTTGTTTACAATATCGGGTATTATACATATATGTCAAGTGTCTACGTTATATGATGTTTTGTGTCTTATAGAGACAAATCTCCTTACCCGAACTGAATTACTTCGAAATAGCGAATCTATTGAATTGCACGGTTGAATTATTTTCACTCAACGATCCAGAGATAGATTCATTATATTCCGTTTAGCCACTTGAATTATAGTTAATGAGTGTATTTGTATATGTATCCTGTGCTATAAGCCATGTCTTTCATAATGTTATAGTACCGGTGAACAGAGAGAGAGATGTGTTACTGTTATTTTTTCTGATTGGTAAATTGCTCAATCAGTTTGATTAAGTTTATGTTTGTCATATGTTTGTGTTGATCATGTGTGACAGAGGGCTACTCGTTGTATTGTTAGGTTATTAGCCGTGTTTGTGGTGTTCTTGTAACATTGGCCACACAGGCAAAACAATCGTGATATGTGTGATAGTATGCAAAATTAGATTGGCGATTCTCCTTTGTAATACTGAGCTATATATGCGGAAGTGTCTGGTTTAAAACACATTTACATCGCATTGTATATACCGGAGAAGATCCGGGTTAGAACTGGTCTTGTCGTAAGAGGCGACGAGCGGGGTCGGGTGGTCAGGCTCGCCAACTTTGTTGACATCGTACCCTAATTGCTTATGTTGTTGATTACTGGATTGTCTGGTCCAGACTCGATTATTTTCAGACCGACACCATACATCTGGAATATTGCTGAATGTGGCGTTAAACAACAACAAACAAAACATTTACATGTATATTAAACCAACACCATACATTCTTCAAATCAAAACCACAGGCATGTCTCCAAAACATTCGTGGTCGTGACACCCAGTATTTCGCGTCCAATAGCATATTAGTAACCTTGTTGTAAGAGCTGATTGGAATCATGCTCGATAGGACGAACGTGAATCTACATTTAGGCACGGAGCTATAGTCTGTTTGCAGTGAAAACGTACCGATGAATTTCACATTAAACAAAAAAGTAAATCAAATAAAGTGAAATTAAGATTGCGAATTCTCATAATTTGACCTTGCCAAATGAACTTTAAAATCTCAGAATTTTATACAACGTAGGATAAAAGTTGTTTAACAAACGATCATAGGTTAAAATTGCTATTTTGAACCACTGGGATACTACATGCATGTGAGGTAATTTCGATAGACAGCCCAAACTAAAAACATAATTTGTGCAACCACATTGGTAAACTGAACTAAATGGACGCTAGTTATAGATAGCTTGTCGATATATGAGCTTTAGTCTGGGTTTTTCATAATAATCATGATAATCATATGCTGTGCTGTGACTACTCAATGTCTCAATGTCCGATGTACTCAACTCACTGTTATAATGTACACTGTTAAACTTTTAGTTCAGTTTTAAAGTTCAGATTTCAAAAAGCAGCATTGGCCTTTCTTCGCTATTCAATTATACTAGTAATCAATTTCTTTTGAAGAATTTCCATGGATATTTAAGCAATGCAATTCGAAGCTGATAGAGTTTCTTTGTGTGTGGCAATCCTTGCGTTGATTTCGGCAAGGTTGATTTCTGAAACCTGAGCTGAAAATTAAAAGTCAGCATGTATCAAAAACACAGCATTAGTTTTCTTCTCAGTAGCTTTTCGATTTCATTCCCCTCCATGGAAACTATCAGGTCAAAACTTTTAACAATGTTTTTGTGGATCATATTGAAATTAAATCCACCATTGAAGCGTAAAACATCAGCAATTCTCGCCAACAACACATACGCAAACTTCGCAAAAGATTCAACTGCACTAAGGTCACACAAACAATATGCTCGGCACTGTGAAAAAACTTACATGGAATCTATGTCTGTTGTGCGTTTCAGATTTATACTGAAGTAACAAGAATATTTGATCACAGTTTGAAGCAAGATCATCGTTTAGTGAACAGCATATACTGCCATGGATCATCGCGTGAAACACGCTATTGGTAAAAGCCGCCGTTTCTCAGTGTTAATCGATATACTGTGATTTATTCGGAGTTGATGAAATTGGACGTCCTGGTCAACATTTTATCACATCATTTGTTGCCCAGTCAAGCAAAAATGTCAGGGCACGGCATGCGTGTCTTTAACGTCAACTGGCGAGCACAACAACGGCGATAGTTATATCCCGGGTCCTGTGGATGAACTGTTGGTTGATACGGTGTCAGGCTGGCATATACAGGGGGTATTATATATGTGTAAAAGTTCAGTAATTTCAGAATAGTAACAAGTACATTGCTCCTCACTTAACACCTGTTAAGTCTATAGCTTTGGATGAGAACGGCCGCGTATTTCCCGGCTACAATTCGTTATACTTTACTTGTGTTAAATTGAGTGTAACTCAATATATTTGGCAATTTCCAAGGTATAGATCACTTCATCTTCTGAGTGACTTTGGTTTCTGTGATACTATTTCGAGAGGTCACATTAACTTTCACTTCAACCATGTTAATAGTGGTAGTGAAAGAGTAACTGATATCCACGACTTCGTCTTCGGTGTCATGGTAACACATTGACAGCAATGCACGCGGTCACTCATTCTGATTTACATAATATAATTGTTCCGCTAAATAAGAATGTATAGTATATTCTTATGAATATGTTGATTTAGGCACTTTGCCTCGTATTCAATATATTTTTTATGGTAAACTAACTGTACAAGGAGCATTACTTTAGGTAACTTACATATGGGATATATATTTGCGAAATAATTTGAAATCTTCTAAAAATATGTTTACTCATTATAAAAACGACAACACAAAACAGAATGAAAGTAAACGATGTCTATGAAATATGACCTGAGACTTTGAAATCCAACTGTAACGCTGGGGACCGAAGCGTCATATAGGACATATGGCGTCAAATTACACAAGATATATCTACTTCTCAAATGAGAACACAAACATTGACATTGTATTACGTTCCCCAAAACGCATCTTCATAAAGATGCATGACAATGAATAATATCATCAGTTGTGTATTACATGTTGGTTGCGTTACAATAATACTACAAAAATATCCCAACGATAGCGTACATGAAGAATCGCAGCGGAGAGCGAAATCAGTCGCACCGGCATCTGGAGCTTCTCCATTCTCAGCCGCTAACTTTGTCTTTTCTGCGACAGACTGATTCCACAGTCGACACTGTGTGTCGATAATAACAACTGATCAACGTATACCGTTACAGTACTCACAAATGTTCAAGTAATAGCAATACATAAACACTACCTGCATAAACTTATCATTTATCGTTGGTGCACTCTCTCCACCTTTATCGTTACTTTTTAACATCGTTAAATAATCAGCATGCAGGTGAATGAGAAATATAGGTATTGGCGCAGGTAACTTTGTATTTATTGTTGACCAATATGTCCATTATTGACCAGGTGGTATATACATAGGTCACAGTATATTATTTGTATGTACTTCCGACTCGGTGACACTAGTAAACGTAGAGTAAACAAACATTGTTTCTCGTTGCCAACCACATTGTATTTAAGCCTGGATTCTAGTTCCTTTTAAAGGTGGATCCATTCGAAACGCTCAAGGAACATGAGTCCTATATATATATATGCTTGGTACAAATGAACATTGTTTGACATTGTTAGTATCCAAATGAAGAAAATGTTGCTATTTAGCATCGTATTAAATTAACTAAAGCTGATAACGAGAATCAAAGACATTAATTTGACCTGATTCATTTCGACTTTTTTAATTATATCGACCACAACATTCTGTGAATACACCTTTTTGAGATCCATACATGTTTTACGTGTCTTTTTTCGAAACACTGTTTGGATAGAGTGTGTTTATGTAACAGTGTATTGGCTATTTTTACGAGACTACACAGCAGTATTCTCTGGACCCTTTGAATATATGTGTTGATCTACTTATTAATGATATCTTGTCAACATCTTGTATCATTTTGGGTGTGTGCTGATTTGAACAAGATAAAACAGATGTATTTCACGCAAAACCTTTTTCATGGTTATAAGAGGGTTCTGCAAAAAGTATAGTGTTTTGTACTGTTGACACTATATTACGATGATGAGTTTGTGAATCACTATGAAATAGTGATGATAAATCACTGGTGTTTGTATCCTACCCCAACCGGAGGAACTTGTCACAAACACATTTATAGAGACAAAAAGTGAAAACCAGTGCATCACAAATCACTTCTGCTACTTGATGCCCTCAAGTTTCACTTACGGCTTTGGCGGTTGTAACTGTGATCAATCTCTCCAATAAGGTTCGTTTGGCGATCTTTGAATTCCTACTTGAAGAAGGAAGCTGGAATGTACATTAGCAATGTGAAATTTTTATTTTTACGTCGCTTTTTACATTATTCCAGCAATATCACGGCGGGGGACATCAAAGATGAGCGTCACACATTCTACCCATGTAGCTAATCGAACCTGGGTCTTTGGTTGGACGAGCGAAAGCTTTGAGCACTAGGCTACCCCACCGCCCCAAAGTTTGAAGAAAGAGCACGTTTGATTAGACCCACTGTAGTGTTTAGTTGACATGTAGCATCGATACCTTCTTTGAGGTGTCCGCCACGTTGCATACGATTGGGGATGTTGGCCTTCTCAATCAACCTGAAAACATTTGAAATACAAACTTCCATGCTTCAAGCAGTGCACGAAGTTTGGTTGACTCTGATGCACCATCCAGCAGTACTAAACCTTCAAAAATAATCAGCACGGACACCATTGGTTTGTTTGTGGAAATGTGGGATGTCATGTTTCTAACATGTGTTTTGTGCACAATAAATTCTGTCTTGAACGGTGTCTATGTTAAAAAAACAGGAGCTCCCATTAAAACTGATAAATATATACGATCGAGGGAAAAGAGAAGCTGGTGGCATCTGTTGTCTGGAATTGTTCTCCATGTGAAGGTGTCACTACCCTGCAATAACACTGACACGGGTTATTATCTGGCATTTGAACACCACAGTTACCATTTTCTTGGAGCTTCAAATCTTACAACACTTAGTCAAACGCCAGTGTAAATATGGAACCAGACTCAAAGTGGTCCTCAGAACGAGCAATGATCGACGTCACAGGGTCTTGGAAAGACGCAATCAAGCAAGTACTAGAGACTTTTAGTTATCATCTGCTGTAACTGTGATTAAATTGAAATGTCAAATCCGGAAATACTCAGTTTATCGACCGAATGCCGAAATCGATTCCATAGGACGAAAATGTCTGGATGTGACTGGATAGATAACCAACGTATGACCATCAAATAATTCTAGGGACGTAATGAGGTTCTTGTGGGAACCTGTTTGTTTTCTATTATCTTCATATCAGCACTTGAAGCATCCGCATCAAGATACAGATACCAGAATGGCACCAACAGCACAAACTTCCACTACCCGAAGTGTTGATTGTGTATAACGTTTGTGCACTCAGAAACACATTAACGCCACTGATTGCACTATGCCTTCCGGCTTACTGTCATGATTTCAGATTGAAATGTATCCCAACGCATACCCTGAAAGGTGTCTTTACATGCCTTCTACGAGCCTCCCTGTCGCTGGCTACTGAACTATTGTTTGCAAGGTCTTTAACACATCTATCTCAAAGGACTACTCGTGAAGGAAACCATTACTAGCTTGCCTCGTCTTGTACAGGAAATACAAAACAAAGCAATTTCCTGCTAAGAGATTACATTGAATATTTTTAAAAATTCTCTTTTTAAATTAATTTATTTAAGTAATAAAGAACCTGAAGTAGATGTCAAAATGACTGTTTTCTGTAGTGTATAACTGTACTGAAATTAAAGGCATCTTTGCAAATACTGCACTCTCAACATTTTTCAAACAATGATAACTTTCACATGTCAACATAAGTTGATTATATATAGGTGTACGGGAGCGGGAATACACCAGGGAAGTGAGGCTGCCGATAATAATTGACATTGCAAGAAAAGCATGAGTGAAATATCTAATTTAATATGCATGAGGAGAATTTCAAACTTCAAAGGAAACAATCTTTTCCTTCTATTTTTGTAGATTAGAATAGTCCCAAAACAAATCCCAATAATCACCGTTAATAATGTTAAAGAACACAACAGAGACCACGTGGTATTCTACTGGCTCTTTTGGCCCACTGGGAAATTTATTCGCCAACACACTCAATAAAATCGACAAAACCATTTGCATAATCAAAAGAAATCTCTGCTAAAAGCCGGGGTTATTGCACGGTTTCTAATGCATCACTAGTCTGTCTCAGAGTCCTTTAACCATATCATTTTCCGTTCTAACAAGCCCTTACTGTAACGCTCAGTTCTCAGTTTCTATCACAATTTATATACTAGGCACATAAAGAAACTGTGCATACAAAAATTTAACATCTTAATTTATCAAACCTGTGTAAACTCAGAGATTAGTGGCATATATCCAACATGCATGCACGTGCCACGTTCCGTGACGTCAGTGGGTTCGTCCTTGAGACGTGCAATACGTTGTTGCACGTGCATTCCGGGAAAGAGAAATAGATCAAATGAATGCCACACAATACTGTCACTTTGGAAAGCTCAACCCCTGCCCTTGCGATC
>VKKT01003238.1:14214-25824 GCA_008038995.1 Haliotis laevigata | reverse complement strand
CCCTGTCCCGCTTGTGGACTCGTGACGTCATTGTGATTGACTTTTCAATTGAAATTCTCCGGCCTTGTTATGGTCTCATGATCCCTCCATTAAAGTTTATATGTACCTTTGACATTGGTATCGTACTTATCAACTGGGATAATATTTTGACAATGCACAGTTTCTTTATGTGGCTAGTATGTTTACTGAGGTTAGAATTGGTGTTCAGCAACCCATGATTGGCAAAAGAGGCATCAAACGGGATTGTGTGGTCACGCTCGCTGACTTGCCTGACACATGTCATCGTGTTCATGATGTTGATCACTGGATTGTCTGGCCCAGACTCGATCACTTACATACCTCCGCCATATAGCTGGAACATGCTGAGTGCGACGGTAAACAACAAACAAACAAAAATGAATTACTGATGATATAAGTGTATATGTACCGGCCCCTACTGCATGTTTTAGTGAGGTTTTAAAACATCGTTTAAAGGAATTTCATGTTTAAAAACATAGCTTCAAACCATCTTCATCAGAGCCCACTGAACTACTAAAGCGCGTGTCAATAAATCAGTATGTAATTGTGATGATACACAATCGAGGATCGTCTCCTGTCCAACTGGCAGTATACGTGACAAAACAGAGTGCAAGTACAACTGTTCACCTGAACGATACAACAAGTTAGTGTGAAATTGCACCAGACATCGTTTTGTCATTGATTACGCACATGTCTACCATAAAAGATTTGTAAACTTTACTGAAGCCTTGAACCCAACCCCTGGTCACAAAACGTTCGAACAAAAGTCATATGACCTTCTTCAGAATCTTCTCAGAAAGAGCCTGTTGATTGCACCCAAAACGTTAAATGTAGACGCAAAATGCTTAAGGCTACTGGAATCGAATTTACAACCCCGAGCGAATACTTTTCTTCATCCTTTCCAATGTTCTTGCAATTTGTTATAATAGAAGTTTACATGGCTGTGTTTCCGAATTGTCCTAGACCGTGTGAAGATGTCTGCCAACCGTGTGCAACGTGTCTGAAATGCTAAATAATCACCTTTACTGCAACCTAGAGAGACGCACCCTCCCGAAGTGGTAATACTGTCGTTTCAAATACACTTTTCAAAAAATAAACCCATAAACCATTTTTAGAAGAATGTATTACGTTAGTTTAAGAACAATTATTTCATGTAATTTCAATAGTAAAAATGGTGACAATTCACACGTCTGTAGACAAAGAGTTCGCCAACACAACAGCAGCTTTCATTGTTTTGTTACTGTTTACTTGAGTCGGTAAGATGGCGTAAAGTCCGTGCTTTGTATGGCCACCACTGACAGCAATTACTGCTCGGCACCGTCTCAGCACAGACTTTTGAGGAATTGTTCCCAAGCGATGGCCAGTTGTGGAACTGTCTGTTTTGACGTCGGCGTACACGTCCATCGAGTTCATCCCACAGATTTTCTATCGGGTTTAGATCTGGTGATCCGGCAGCCCATGGCAAGACATGGACGTTAGAATTGGCAATGTAGCAGACCGTGATGAGTCTTGTATGTGAAGTACCGTTGTCATGCTGGAACAACGCCCTCTATCATTCCATAATCGCAAGCATGTGACGTGCAAGGACTTGGTGTTCCGCGTTACTGTCAGATTTCCCTGAACCAAAACTAAATCAGATCTTTGGGTGCTGGATATCACATTCCACATCATGACACTTTCACCACCGAATCTGTCGACCTTCTCGAATGCTATTAGGGGCAAAACGTTCATTTCTCCGGCGGTAAACACGCTATCGTCCATCTCGTCGGTGAAGAAGAAATCGTGATTCTTCACTGAAACAGACTCACATCCAGTTTCTAAGGTTCCAGTTCCGGACTCTACAACACCACTGCAAGCGATTGCGCCGATGGAAGCCTCTCAAAACATGGGCGACAACTGGCCTTCTTGGTCGAATCCCCACTTCACGCAACCGATTCCTGGCGGTTTTGGTCGGAACTTTTTCTCAGACCACGTATGCGTTGTGCAGTCTCCACGGCTGTGGCAAGACGATGACGCAAGTGAGCAGCCCATATGTAGCGGTCCATGGCTTAGGTGGTAACTCTTGGACAGCCGCTTTTTGGGACGATCCTAGGCGGAATTGGTCTGCAGGAAACGATCCCAAAGGCGTGATATGGTAGTCTGGTGAACGTTGAAATGTCGGGCAACTGCAGACTGCGACTCCCCTGCTTCAAGGCGGGATATGGCGATGTTTCGATTGGCGGCACTCCGTCGTGGCATGATGATTTCCTCTTTTACAGGCAAAAACGAATGACAAAACCAAACACAACGTTTGCATTTTATAGTGATCGATACCGCATGCTTTTCGCTTTTTTGCTCGTGCATTTTGCTTTGCATGTTGACGTTTGGTGACGTTTTGGCGAATAATTCTTCAAACGCTCCTAAAACTAGGGTGAAAGTTTGAATTGCGCGTTTAGGCGCTGAAGCTGTTTACAATCACACAAAGATGACATATTTGAAAGTCCAATATTCTCAAAATCACGTATGCGTGTCGTTTTTTTACAGAGATTCAGTGTAGATCGGATTATCACAGTTCAGGATCATGAATATTTTCGTTATACATATAGCTTATACTTGAACGTTATATTAGAACGCGTAGTGGGATTCAACAAAATAGTATTCAACTATAAATATACTGCATGTAATAATACGTCTGATTGATTAATCACATACCTTACCACACAATCATCAGCTTCAGACCTTTACAAAGAGCCTCGATGACAAGTAAATCGTGAAACATAATTGAAACATGCATTTTATTCATTGCACTTTTATAAGGGAATAAACATTTTACCAAATGTGTATCCTCTTTTATAGATTTGCTTAGATCTCCACACACTCTAAATGAAATTGTTCCCTTGAACGATTTATATTTTAATTTCCCAGGTGTCATCATAAATATGGCGACACTATCAACTTCATTGGCACCAATATCCTATTCAAAGGAAAAGTAAAACTGTCATTAAAGATCTTCTGTTTCATCTTGTCTTGAGCAAGGTCAAAAGCCTACTTTATTACTTAAGTCATAAACCACGATCCTACCGTCATGTCACAGCCTTTTCTGTAAAGGGTGCATTTGGCTGCATATCGTATGAAAAGGTTACGCAAATATCTTTACCATAAGGTTTATTTGTGGTCGTGTAAGACCGCGCCTGTAGTTACACCAGATCACAGAACCAGCTGTAAGATTATTCAGGTTGTCTGATTGTTTGCATAGTCTCGTGTTAGAACACGTATGACAACTTTGCCCAAGCCAAACCTTCATCAACAACATTTCGGTCGTCATATATGACACCTTGTAATTCAAACATGAAAGACTACTATCGGCAGCATGAACGATCTTTCAATTACGAAAAGCATAACAACCAGGCGTGGGTGCAACTGCTGGTGTCTTGGTGACGCTTTA
This sequence comes from Haliotis laevigata, assembly GCA_008038995.1. NCBI lineage: Eukaryota > Metazoa > Mollusca > Gastropoda > Lepetellida > Haliotidae > Haliotis > Haliotis laevigata. The sequence continues at coordinate 22,382 of VKKT01003238.1, read as the reverse complement.
CGTAGATTATTATTCTAAATGTCGATCCTAAAGAGTTAGATAACTATAATTTTAGATGCATTAAGCAGATTAGTTGTTAAATCTAAAACGGTGGGATATCAGACGTTGTTCCGTCCATCAGGAGACTTTGACCTTTGTATGCAAGCTGGATAAGACGAGATGTTAAAACCTCAAACGTCACAATTCCATATCATTTGCTGAAATAATTAAGATATTTAGTTCAAGCTAAAAGGAAATGGTGTAATATGATGGCTGATACATTGGTTCTCCGCGCCAAAGGCCCAGCGATCGATTTCTCACATGGTTTTTTTCCCATTTCTTGTGTCCCCTATGGAGATATCGATTGAAAACTGTTTAAAACGAGTGAAACCCATACTGAGTCACCGAAGCTAACAGAAAGCATATGACTTTAAGGACAAATTATAACTACTAATTACACTCTTTCTTTGTGTTCACCTTCGCACTATTACAGCATACGAAGACGCCATGTGAATACTCGAGTCTGGACCAGACAAGTCAGTGACTGATATTAGAAACAACAATCAATTGCTATTTATTGAATGAATATTCAACCATCGCGTTAAAAGCATATTAGAAAAGAAACTGATTGTGAGCAATTGGCTTATTCCACAAAACAACTAAATTAAGTGCTTCTAGCAACAATAAAACAACGCTCCCTTTTTTACAAATTAGCAGTTCTGCAGAGTCTCCAATCCGTGTTTTTGAGCATAGTTAGCCTATAAAACATAACACCTTTCTTTTCTCAAGCGAAAAAGTACTTCCCGATAGTGTCCCCATGCAAATGGACTGGTAATGTAAACATATAAAGACACACACTTGGCGGATGATTAATTGCTAGTCTGGTAATGTGAAACACGGTGCAAGTGTTCTCATTTCTAATGTTTTTTTCTTCACAGAGACACGAGGCATATGCTACTTCAATATAGCATATTTTACCTTCCTTGCACTGAATCGTTTCTTGCAGATTTACACCCGTGAAGGTCCGGGTTAGAATTGATCTTCAGTAACCCATGCTTGTTGTTAGAGGCGTCTAACGGGATCGGGTGGTCAGGCTCGCTGTCAGGGTTGACACATGTCACCGTATCCCAATTGCGTAGATCGATGTTCAGGCTGTTGATCCCTGGATTGTCTGGTCCAGACTCGATTATCTACAGACCGCCACCATATAGCTGGAATATTGCTGACTGTGGCTTAAAACTAAACTTACTCACTCTTGCAGATCTCATTGATAACCACTAGGTGAAATTTCAGGACAGAAACTGGTTACCAGTATGGTTGTATCAGATACTTATATAACAACCTGTGTTGTAAATATATAATACTTGACAAAAGGTGTATGGGAGGTACATTGTCGTCTATGTTTCCTTTCCTTTGTCACACTAAGTGTTTGCCAAAATACACCGCGATAATGCAATGTCCGCACGCGTTTACTGCATTGATTGTGGGCTTAGTATAGTGCTAGGTTGTATTAATAACGGCTTTATCAACATATCCCTGGTAGTACACGATTTAGAAGTCCATTTATTAAAACAACATCTGTGTCCGTAACATGAGCAACCTAAGAACGCTAACAGTATGCCATCTATAAAATCCACCAGTACATAAACATTCATTCTTGAATTATACCATGTAAAAAGTAGTTTCATCGCTCACACGTTTCCTTGGATTTGCGCATTTATGCCGTCCGTTAAAAATTAGAAACGAAACTTGAATTAGGTCTTACTTAATACATACTATGAAAAAAGTAGGGTATCTTCCATTTTGGGATGACATTAGTTTGTAATATAGTTGTATATATGGAACCATGTTGTTAACTTTAAATCGAGAGTTCAACCTGCTCACTTGTCTTCTCTTTTCCGAGCATGAGTGTGTGCCGGGTTCTGCAGGAACATTTCCCTTTCATGTTAATGCTTATTCCATTACCAATAACAGTGTAAATGTCTGTCGCAACGTAACACTGTGTGAAAGCCTTGTCACGTCAACTCAGAAGTTAAATGCTGATGGTAGAAGTGTCATTCCAAAAAGAAGAGAGTCAAAACTATGATGACTCCGTAGGCAGCACAAAAGGAAACAAGTCTTCTTGCGTCACAAATGGACACGTCTCATGGCTTTTTCTTCTCACGAGGAATCAGCTTAATGGGTATTTCGTCTGTGTTCTATTATCATTTAACGGGTCAAAGAGTAGAGCTTCTATATTTCAAACCTCAAGGGTCAATAAATCTCCAGCTAAGGTTAAGTAACAGGTCAATGGTCATATGGCTGCAGTTGGTTGACATATATACTCTGTGTTATTTCAGCCTAACTGATCAATTATAAGCCGTTGTCTCAATGGTTCTAACTGTGCGTCTTGATGTCAGCTGACTACATAGTGAGGTTGATTAATGTGAGAAGACAGGATGGCGCCAACAGAGTAAACAAAGGAACTTCAGAACTGAGAGGTGTTTATCCTGTTGCCACAGTTATGATTTTGGTGATGACACCAGGGATAGACTGACATGAAGTTATCCTTACCATCTTGAGACATATATTTTGAATCTTCTTCTAAAGAAATGTTTAACTGTTTTCATGAATCCCAACTTGAATTCTTTTGTAAACAACATTTTTCTACTGATGTAAGAAAGCGTATTATTCATGAATGTTTGAAAAATGATTGACATATATACTCTGTGCTATTTCAGCCTAACTGGTCAATAATACGTGGTTGTCTCAATGGTTCGAAATGTGTTCTGGATGTCAGCTGACTACATAGTGAGGTTGATTAATGTGAGAAGACAGGATGGCGCCAACAGAGTAAACAAAGGAACTTCAGAACTGAGAGGTGTTTATCCTGTYGCCACAGTTATGATTTTGGTGATGACACCAGGGATAGACTGACATGAAGTTATCCTTACCATCTTGAGACATATATTTTGAATCTTCATCGAAAGAAATTTTAAGAGATTCAAACTATTTTCATGAATCCCAACTTGAATTCCATTGTAAACAACATTTTTCTACTGATGTAAGAAAGCGTATTATTCATGAACGTTTGAAAATGAAATCAAAATGAAATTTAAATAGAGAAGTGATAAAGAAGACATACTTCTTTTCAATTTATCATCGGAAAGATTTTTATCTCTTATTGAAACAGCAGTTGATGCGGTATTTACAAGCATTGATGAAAGTATCGAGTATTTTTAGGAGAGACATGTACTCTCTCCCATACTAGAGAATGGAGAAGGTATTTCAACTTTACGTAAAAACCCATCAAAGGTTTAATTTTTAGGAATGTCAATTACTGAGAAATAAGAAATATACATGCCTGAAATTTTGGCAGATAACATTAAATAGTCTTAAGTATTTTGGAAACCCGGGAACGTTTTATTTTTACAGAGGTAATAAAAAATGATTTGTTAAATAGCAAATCAAGAAAAATGTGCTAATGACAATTGCCTGTCACTAAGCTGTGCTCTTGAGACCAGTGTGCCATTTAACAAGAATAAAGAAATAATTGAAAACGTGGTAAAAAGTTCTCATCATTATCACTTTCCCCTAGTTGTATCAATAGACGACAAAGTAGAATGTCTAAAACCAAATATACCCTGACAATGATCACTGATCACTTCATCAAGGCAAGAAATTTTAACATCGCAACAATACAAGTTACTTCTCTTACGGGGTATCTGTACTCCCGATCATTAAGAAAGAATTGACCAAAAGATCTCCCAGTAGTAAATAGGTACATGACCTAACCTAGACGGGAAAGTTGGTTATTCATGGATTACTACAAACAACGTAGTATGAATAACTCTCACTAAAGCGTTAAGCTCTGTATCACTACGGTCAGTCAGTACCCGAAAGACAACTACCCCATAACCACTTACTAACAACCCCGGGGTTCTGAATGACCACCAAGTAGCCTGCATATCAATACAGCTACGGATATGGTTGGCAAAAGGTGTATCCATTAATCCCGTTTGTTACACTAAAGTCTGCTACGTATGCCAAACTGTTAAATATCCTACATGTTAACCTTTGTAACTATAAGTGCAAACTCTTTTCCATCTTAACGAGATATCTCTCACAGTTCCGACTATACCATGAAGATGTGTCTATAAATCACAATGAAATAGTGATGACAGCAGGTGTTCGCGAAAAGGTGGGCTCCATCACAAACACATGCCGTGGTGAGTCAAGTGTTCATCTGAAATATAACATAGAAACATACAGTGCAAGTCAAAATAGGTATTTGCATCGGACATCGTTTTTGTCATTGATTTGTTATACCCAAAAGCCACCAAATATCATTTACAGACCACTTTCCTGACTGGGCATATTGTTCTAAGAGAGTTCAATTTTATCCTATTGGGATATATCTATTTTGTCTGGAATTGTGGTTTTGGATAACATCAAATCGACAGATTGATAACATGTGCATGACTTTCTGTGTTTGAAGCGACAGACATTCATGTTGTCTGTTTATGCCGGTGTTTCAAACGAAATGTCAAGTGGCGTAATATTCGTTATTACTCTGTACTCGATATTACATCAACAAGTGCCGGACAAGAAGAAAGACCCCACATCAACCATAACAACGACCGTGCCTTTGATCTTGCTTTGTTCACTGCTTCCGATGCTGAATATTTGCTTCCATAAATTATATGGTATCATTTGTACCATTCTGGCGGTCACAGGAAACCCATCTCGCTATAAAGATTTGGATCCCAGAGTTTTGCAAGGACCCGTTCAGATACCCTACTCGTCCTTGGAAAACCATCGTTTGAAAGTACCATAAAAGTTCTGTATGTTTCATCATGTGGTAAGTGACCTTCTTGCAATTTCCAATATGAGGAACCACTGCATATTCACACCATAACTAATTTTCCAGTCTCATATCTGTTGATCAAATATGTATCTGTAACTCCCGGTCGATTACGAAGTACAGTAAGTCCCCACAAATCTGTCTTTGTCTCCAGAGGCGACTTGGTGGACTGTGCGTGATTACTGATGTGATAAAACTGTAATTATACTTCAGCTATTTTACCTTACACTAAAACAACGAGATGACTGTGCGTCATTACTGTTCCAGTGCAAATGTACCTGTACACTACAACAATAACAGTGACTATCGTCATGAGCATCGATCTACGTATTTTGGATACGATCACATGCCTCGACTACGTCAGCGAGGAGTACCATCCAGTGCCTTTTACCATCCAGTCACCTCTTACAATCAGCATGGGTTGCTGAAAACAAATTCTAACCCTTGGTCGTCACGGGTACTGCAATAAGTGAAAATAATGACACAATGTGTCTTACTTCTAGTCCCATTATTTTACCTTGGGTCTTTGGTCTTTGGCCAAACAGGATGTTTCTCACTAAATGCTAGTTATCTATCATTCTTTTCGATTTCCCAAAGTTACTATTCCGAGCATTTTTAATGATGCCCGACGCGCTTTTTATACACCATTCTTTGGGGGGGGGGGACACAAATGTGGCAATATCTTCTTACCCTGTAGATTCACCGCAACAAACTACCATTTACAATGTTGATATTTAAATTCTCTTTCACATGGTATATAATATATGCAAATCGGGTAGACAAGTAGGTCACCGGAGGTCAAAAGGTCACAGAATTTAGCCGATGCCCAAAATCTGACCCCTGCTCCTTTATGTCAATGTCCTGGTGCCAAAACACCACAAGAAGTGAACTATGATGTTTGTTGTAACAAAACAAAAGGGCTAATGTTTGAACATTTTGCCAATTTTTGCTCCTATTGCATGTGAAGTAATATGTCAAAAGTATCAAGCCCTAAAATGGGCTTTCATGAATTCACATGGTCAAAGTCATTCATCATCGGAGCTGTCACTCTCCTCACTAGACACGTATTCTTCATCTGAAGAGTTGTCATCCTCCTACTCATCATCATCATCATCATCATCATCATCATCATCATCATCATCATCATCATCATCATCATCACTTCCATCTAATTCAGCGACAGTATCTTCTAAAATGTCTACCAACTGTTATGGAAGGATTTCTCCATCAGTCCACTTTGGCTGCACGACACCATTCTCGAATGTCGATCCGTGACCATCCATTGGATCAGGTAAAACGGGACCTGGAATGTGTACTTGCCTCCATATCAACACTTGATAATTCACCCGATTCACGTGCTATGTCAAACAGCTTTGACAGAGGCGTAGATTTTTCTATTCCGAGAACAAGAGAACGCACGCTAAAACAATCAGAAGCTGTCGACTAACCAGAGTGCTACATTGCGAAAAGAAGAAGCCCTGGGTATAAAGTTGTCAATAGGTCAGTAGATGGAGGGAAAGAAGCGTATGAGAAGATCGTCATGAAGAATATGATTTGGCTCTTATTCGTCTCCATGCTGCAAAGACCAGTCAGAATGTTCCAAGATCGGGTGGCTTTGTGTCATTGACAGGGCAGACACCGACAAAACTCACAACTGTCAAATATTACCCTATCATACTGCATCCGATCACAGTCTACAAAGCAGTGAAGAGTGTCTCAGCCAAGCAGAAAAGGGAACAAGAGAAGTTGGCCAACACTATGTCATCACCACCTTCAATCTCGGAGTCTGCATGAAAGCGTATCCATTGGTTTGGACCAATCCGAAACCGATATTCAGACCACATAATCATGATTGGGACTTTTCATTTAAAATGTGCATATGTCAAGATGATTGGAAAGAAGATCACTTGCACAGGACTCGATGACATTCTTCTAGAAGCAGGCTTAATCTCAGCAAGAACTTTTAGCTCAGTGCTATCAGTAGAGACCTATGTCCGTGCCATAAAATGTCACAAGACCCTGCTGGAAGAACTTGAACGTTTACTATTCCTGCAATTTCTTTACGCCCGAGGTGATGAGAGTCCACTTTCAGGCTTACTTCAGGAGTCCAAAGATCGTTTTTAGGTCCTGACAGTCACCATCACTAACGACGCCGAGAAGGAAGCACTACGGAATGATGCCATAGTCAGAAACTTGAATGAATACCTCAACTTCCACAAATGTGCATGAGAAGGGGAACTGGGCAAAACAGCTCAGCTCTGGCTCTCATACATAGAACATGTCTGGTTGGTGCTTAGACTGATATTGCCACATTTGGTGTATAAAAAGCGCGTCGGGCAACATTAAAAACGCTCGGAATAGGTGCCTCGGGAACTAGTTTTTTAATGTTAACATGCATTTTACTGAAGGAGGAACCCATGGCTACTAGAACATACCCAAGAAATAGACCTGGGGGGTGGGGGGGGGGGCCGCATGTGAACCCCCGTCAGCCAATGGACTATAATCAGTTGTATCCACGAAACCATCAATTTTCAAATGTTACAATTATTATCCATCGCTGTAAGACGTTCTACACAATTACTCGAATATATTTTTTTCAGAGGGGATGAAAATACATGTATACTCTCGGGTGTTTCCATTTCCCAAGATATAACCAATTTGTTATATCTCACGTTTTAATGCTTCTTCTCTACCCTTTGCAAAGTTACAGAAACGTGAGAGGGTTTATGATAAAGTAAACATTACTAACCTGAATATTGTTGTGTGCGGTGTTACACAACACTCACTCCTTTCTCCTTTAGCATTTCACATGAAACGTTACCACACGAAGGACGCGCTTCGTGAATCCACGCTCTCTTCACTGATGTTCAGTCTCCGATGATTTTCACCTGTGTTATGCCTTCACCCATAACGGAATCAGTTTATGGATATATGTTATTATTTGGAACCCGTGAAGATCCGGGTAAGAATGAGCCTTCAGTAACCCATGCTTGTCATACGAGGCGACAAACGGGATCGGGTGGTCAGGCTCGCTGACCTGGTTGACGCATGTCATCGGTTCCCAATTGTGCTGATCGATGCCCATGCTGTTGATCACCGCAAAGCCATACCAAACAATTAGCTCTAGTGGGTTTGGTCAATTGTATTTACCAAATGTCATATTAAAAATGTTATATTACAATATGGCCCAATGCAAAGCTCACAGTTTATTTAGGAGGACGTACTGCAAAGAAAGAGAAAGCATTCCCATATGAATTTAAGCCAATACAACTGTACATACTGACAAGTTTTAGTCTAATTTGGGTTCATAAATATTTTGTTTCCGAGGACATTTTGCCCTTGATCT
>VKKT01003237.1:83456-93677 GCA_008038995.1 Haliotis laevigata | reverse complement strand
GGGCTCCTTTTCAATTTAAATGGGCTTGTTTGTTACTATCGAAATTATATATATTCAGAGACTAAGCCTTAGTCTACTATGGTTACAATGTATGCAATACTAGGCACATTCTACACTGGGGCCTGGTTGTGAATTGTTTCCCTTTTACTCTTAACAATCAGAAATAATTTCTTCACGTTTTTTGTCAAAATCTACCCATACTTTCTGAAAAATAACAGCTTATTACTTCAAATTCTAAAGTGGATGTTTCCAATTTGGACAGAATGAGCCCTTTGAAAATTTCCTATTTCAGTATGATTTCAAATTGTAATTTTCAGAGTGGCAAAAATTCTTTTCCTCAATAAGAAATTACAAAATATGAACTGCGGATATCACTACATATCAACTGCTTGTTTTTCGCAGAACATGAAAACAGAGCAGGACAAAAACCATCTCTGTTGCCAGTCCCATGACAGACTACTAGTCCCACTGAACAACAGATGTGTTGTCTATTTCACTGTTTGTCTACAAACACACATATTACACATGACGCTAATTGCATGTAAATTTCAATATTTCCTCCCAGTTGGACACAGTTATCACTTCAACAAGCTCCTCTTTTCAAACCCATTTCCACCCAAATCTTATCATCAATGGCACTGGCTCCCTGACCCGTTCTAAGTCTTCCCGTACATCTTCCAACCCTCCCTCCAAAAAACCAATCTGCAAATCAAAGGACCAAAATGTTGAAACCTCATCTGTCGCAAATGACAGTTTTACACTTTCAACCCCTCAGCCAAGCTGCCTGGTAAAGATACATGCACTGAAATGTACACCATTTCTCGGAAACTCATTACCATGACTTCCACAGAGGAAGGAGTTCACAGCATGCGCGGGAACATGAATTGACGGACACATATCATATGGTAACAAAATTAACATCTGCTTACCTCAAATCCACAGCAATCTCCTTACTTAGTCCTCATGGACGTTCGAAATGGGATTGTTTCCTTTTGAAAGATATTTTACGTTCACCTTGAGCAAAATGTTCTTGGGCTGGGAATGCAGTGTAAATATGCTATTTATAGCGCTCAGCATCTGGGAATACCTAGAGTATGGATGCCTGCTTTACTTCGAAACAGAACTTGGAGAATGCACTAAGGACCTTTAGCCCAAGGTGTATTTACAATCAAAGCAATGGGCATGGTCTGCAGTTAAAGGAGGGTAGCTTCACATCACGGGACAGATTTGTGAAATTCTCAGATGTCTAAAAAACATATTTGCCCATGTTCTGAACTTTCTAGGTATTTGGAGCCATTGAACCCGAAGTTCTTTTAATCTCGCGCATGAATCTATTCATATCATTGACGAATGTTTTCCATATCACGTGCAGTCTGGTTCTGAATGTAGGAATTCTCTGTAAGTCTTGTTGCAATGTCAAATATCAGTGGACATCATCACTCAATGCCATGGAGTCTGAGCTATCCGGTTATGAAGATTAGTTGACACCGCAGAAAACATCTACAGGAACACTTTGACTACAAACAGAGCTACAGATAACTTTTTGGGTCATTGAGTTATGTACTCGCTTGTGTTCATCTCAATTGGGTATCCTAATTTTCCATTGAGTAACCAAATAAATTGTACTCACCTCACTCAAACTCAGTTGGGTATTTTGCCATGTTCCATTAATTTTAAAAATATAATAAAGATTAAATGTTAGTGTTTGTTATTTATATTTGTATGATAAACAATAAGAAAGACTGCAAGTTGTCAAGTTAATGTCCTGAAATAAAACCTCTCAATATACCTCAGTTATTTTTATCTATACACAGGTACGCAAGCTAAGATCTGATATGTTTGTATGTATGCATGTAAGATCACACTTATTGAGTATTTACAAAAATTCAAGCGTACTTGTACACAATGGATTAATAGGAATTGAGTTTTTACATAAATATTTGCGTAATGTACGCAGCTTATCTGTACCTCTGTACAAATGTTTTAGGAAGTTTTGTGACATGTATGAAATGTTTTCTGGGATATCCTCATACATAAGTGATAAAAATGAGAACACAGAAACCGAACAGAAACTTCCCGAAAGTGATAAAAGCAATTTTCTGAGAAATCTAAAATGGACACTCTAATCAAACAGTATTTTTTCACTTCGGGCTGTTTTTGTAATTACCTCCCTTGTATGATCCCGCCATGTTGTGTGGGAAATTTAAAATTTTGGGTCCCTGTGAAATTTCAAACTGATCTAGTCTAGCAAGACATCAAAGCTGTTCAAATATTGATCATTTCTTTATGCCTTTGTGCTAACAACATTTATCTCAGACCTTTATGATCAGGGGGACTTCCTGATGGTTGATCAATACAAGGAACATGCAATACTGTGAACCGATGCTTCCTACTGGAATTGAGGTTTTACATGGTGTTATCAGTATTCTTGTAACATCGTAACGGGCCATGAAGAATGGAAGAGAATATATGACCTGTAAAGATACCTCGATGAATTGGTGTCTGCAACCCATGCAGATTTGGTTGATGCATGTCATCATGTCCCATTTTTATAGATTGATGCTCATGGTTTCAATCACTGGATTGCCTTATCCATACTTGATTGTGATCCATGAATATCTGGGTCATAATTGGTCTAAGTGAGTGAGTGAGTGACTTTAGTTTTACACCCTGATATGAGCCTCACCCATTGTACCCATGTGGGGAATCGAACCCGGGTCTTTGGCGTAACGAGTGGACGCTTTAACCACTAGGCGACCCTACCACCCCATATCGGTCTACGAGGCGACTATGAGTGATTAGTGGCCAGGCTCACTGTCTTGGTCATCATGTCCTAATTGCGTAGATCAGTGCTCATGATGTCAATCACAGGTTTTATCTAAGTCCAGATTTGATTATTTAAAGACTGCGTCATATAGCAGGAATATTGAGTGCTGTTGTAAACAGAAAACAAACAATTTTTATGACAACATAGTCATTATTATCTAAATAATCTAGAAACTATGAATAGAACTAATAATTATTGCCATAGAGACTGGCAGTCTACACAATCCTTTGAAACTAAACTTACAACATTGCCTTAAACAGAAAAACTTCTGAAGCCAACTTTAACAAACTGAACTCAATAACCATAGTTAACCAGCTTCTCCATTCCCCACAAGCACGAAGTACCCAACACTCCCCATAACTAAAACAAGAACTCTGACAGGGTCTCATTAAACCAGATAAGCTGCAGCAGGCTGGAGGAGGTAAACAGATCCAAGAACTATATCAAGATCCTGTTTCCAGACCGGCTGACACGAGAACAGTCCGCCTATAACAATGCAGTAGATCAGCCAGAAAATAAGCCACACTTGGGTGGTGATGTTCACCAGGCCACGGCTGGAATTATTGGTCTGTGGCAGGCAAATATTGAGATGACTGTAATTTGGTTATCGTTGAATGCTTCAGGCATGCCATGGAATGTTTTGTTGAATGGACATGGCGCTTCCCTGGTGATAGAATGGATTCATCATGAAATTGGGCATTGATTGGTTAGTTGCTGAGGGTGAGGCATCATCTGGTTCTTGAGATCGTTTCTTTTACATTTTTCCAAGTGAGTATAACATGGTTACATAACCATGGTAATTATCCCACAGGAGACGTGTTCTAGCCTCTGTGTTTCTAAAATCATGTAATACTGATAAAAAGCCCTACAACACAGGGCTTGCTCAAAGTGCTACAACACCCATGAAGTTCTGGGTTAAATTTCTCTTCAGCAACCCATGCTTGTTGTAAAAGGCGCCTAACGCTGACAGGCTCACTGACTTGGTTGACACATGTCATCGTATCCCGATTCAGTAGATCAATGCTCATGCTGTTGATCATTGAATTGTCTGGTCCAGAATTGATTATTTACAGACTTCTACCATATAGCTGGAATATTGCTGAGTGCGATGTTAAACAACAAACCAACCAACCAACTAAAGTGCTACATTATTATGACCTTAGTCAATAGATCAGTGTGCACGTATTTTCATTCTGAGCTCCCTGGGGAGTATACAACCTAAGATGCCAGCGAGGTCCCAGAACAGTCACATTAACATCTCATCCTACCGGGTACCCATTCTCTGATGAGGGACCAAGGGTCATTCTCAAACAAAGTTTATTGCCCTTGGCGGCACCATAAATTTGTGACAGGAGCTTCAAGACCAACTTTGAAAGCAATACAAACTCCCAAGAGTTAGTCTGTCAAACACAATTACCCTTCCAACTAATCCCACCAACAAATGCAACTTCATTTAATTATGACCTCTGCAACAAGACCATGTGCAACCATGAGACATTGCTGTATTTTGGTGAGTCTGCTTTCTGCAGTACTGCAACAACATCAAGGTTGAGAAAAACAAGACAGCAAGTTACATATCATTTCCATTTCAAGATCTAAACACAGGTGCTCATTAGACAGCAAACCCTTGACCGCTGGTCTACACCTTTTCAACAAAACATCTGTAGTTTGAATAAGATAATGCATAAAAAATGCAGCAATACCATGTGTTAGTAGACAAGCAGGCACAATTTCATTAACATCATCCAGATACAGACAAACTAAGTGTGGACAAACTGTAGGGGTGTCAGTGGTTTTTGATTTGCTAATGTATAGAACATAATGACCTCCCTTAAAGCTTGAATCCCCCAATGTCTTTGTATTTCTTTCAATGAACCCCCTTGAAAAGACAAAATCAAAAAGCACTTTATATTTTTTTAAAAACTGCCCGTTTATTCATGACTTTATGAATATGTGTAATATCTTAAAAGACTCTTCCCTGGAGACTCGTATCTTTGTTGACCCTCACCTTGATCCTCACTGACCCACCCACCCCCATCATAAATGACCAGTGAGTGAGTGAGTGAGTGAGTTTAGTTTTACACCACACTCAGCAATATTCCAGATATATGGTGACAGTCTGTAAATATTCGAGTCTGGACCAGACAATCCAGTGATCAACAGCATGAGCATCAATCTGCGCAATTGGGGACCGATGACATGTGTCAGGCAAGTCAGCGAGTCTGACCACCCGATCCTGTTAGTCGCCTCTTACGACAAGCATAGTCACCTTTTGTGGCAAGCATGGGTTGCTGAAGACCTATTCTACCCCGGATCTTCACGGGTCCATAAACGACCAGTCCCTGACTTGGATAACGAGTTATCAAAACATATGACACTAATCTCGCCCACCATTCCAGCAATATTACAGCAGGGACACCAGAAATGGGCTTCACATATTGTACCCACGTGGGGAATCGAACCCAGGCCTTCGCCGTGACAAACGAAAACTTTAAATGCTGGGCTGCCCCACTGCCCCCTATTGACATGGAAATCCTGACACTATACCAAATTGGGAAGCACCGGACGAATAATTTGATACACAAATATCATTTTACCTTCCCTAGATGACAAAAACCTGCAGGAAATTTATCACAAACATCCACAAAGCCCTTGAGTAGGACATCTGTAATCTACAGGCTATGTATGAGCTATGTACAAGCTGTGAGTATAGGAGCATCCTTGGCCCGTGGCAGGCAAGATTGATATAAACAGTTTATCTATGGCCCATCGGTGTTTACTTATCCTACCAGGAAATTAGTCTCAGACCCTGACAATGAATGCCAGCCTACAGAAACATGACTGTAGGGTCAGGAATCGGTTAAACTTGGCTAGTGATTGACGTTTTTGTGTCATGTTGTGTAACAATGAATTTGGTTGAATTAACATAGAACTTGAAAAATACTGTAATAAAGAAATATGAATCTGAAAATAGACAATGGATAAAGAGATGAGCTGACATTCCATGATGAGCTTGTGATACGAGAGAGAAGACGATGACATCACTTCCTGAATGAAAGCACCATATTTCCTCAATTAAATGCTCCTGTTTAATGACTTACAATGCAGTTACACCACAGAGATGTGTAAACACAGTTTAGTCCCATCATTAAATATCAGTAAAATGCTCATGAAGATCCAGGTTAGAATTGGTCTTGAGCAAGTTGCGTGTCGTAAGAGATGACAGACAGGCTTGCTGACTTGTTGACACATATCCTGATTCCGATGCTCATGGTGTCAATCAGTGGATTGTCTGGTAAAGGCTTAAATTATTTACAATTTAAAACTGCTGAGTGTGGTGTTAAACAATAAACAAACGTATCAGCAAGCAGGTAAATATTACTTTAAGCTGTATCAGCAATTTGCATATATTTGTGGGTACATTTCAGATCAAAGAAAACTCTATGTATAAAAAGAACCTGAGACCCCACCATTTATTCGAGGATGAGTGAGCGAGTGAATGAGTTTAGTTTTATGCCGCACGCAGCAATATTTCAGCTATTTGGCAGTGGTCTGTAAATAATCGAGTCTGGACCAGACAATAAGTGATCAACGGCATGAGCATCGTTCTACGCAATTGGGATACGATGACATGTGTCAACCAAGTCAGTGAGCCTCACCACCCGATCCCATCGGTTATTCGAGGATGAGAGTTTATTATCGAGAAAACATGGAATGATGGTGCATGAGTTCAGGCAAAGACATACATAGTACTAACATCTTTTGTGCAGGGCATCTTTAACGTTGATCTTGACGACACATCAAGCACTTGATAATAAATATCTGCAAAGAAGCTTCTGTATAACTGCTCCTAAAGTACATTTGTACTTGCAAGTTTAAACTGACGATCAGCAACAACTGATGAAAACATTAAACTCTCTACAGTGTCTCAAAGCCTCCCTGCCAGGTAACGTGTATAGACAACACAGCTTTGTATCACTGCTTCTGAAGCACTTCGTGTTTAAACTGACGATCAGCAACAACTGATGAAAACATTAAACTCTCTACAGTGCCTCAAAGGCTCCCTGGCCAGGTAATGTGTATAGACGGAAGCCCAAGTTCCAAACATGCTCAAGGCAATTAGTTATGTCAACAGGACAAATAGATAGGCAGACTCTGATTTCCATGGGACTATTATTAGTCTGGCCTGAGAGAGGTCAGCCAGGAGTGGCCACACAGACATAACAGGATTCTTAATGGTCAACACCCTGTGAATAATGGCCTACACTTACTCAAGTCTCTAAAGCAACAATTACTAGTTTAAATCATAACTTCTAGATACTACAGGTAATATGAACAAGCTGTCCCTCTGAGAGACCGATGTTATCAGACTTATGTTCACTTGCCAGTAATGGTACAGAATTTCTGTACACGCATGGATTTATTGTTCAGTACACTCACGGTCTATCCAGTGATTGACATCATGAGCATCAATGTATGCAATTAGGATACGATGACCTGCATCACCCAGTCCTGTTATTCTTACGACAAGTATGGGTTGCTGAAGACAATCCCTGATCGATCTTCAGAAGAGTTGGAGGTTTTGTTGTTGTTTGTTGTTTAAAGCTACACCCAGCATTATTCCAGCTATATGGAGGCAATCTGTACATAATTGAGTCTGGACCAGTCAATCCAATGATCAACAGCCTGAGCATTGATCTATGCATGGGTTGCTTAAGGCCAACTCTAATCTGGATCTTCACAGGTTCTTCAGAAGAGACAACTGTTGCAGATTATGCTTGGCAATTTTGCTGAAAGCACGCAAACATGGCAAGCGTTGTTGTTCATTCTTTCAATCACTGGTTTGTCCAATCCAGACTACGACACAGCAGGAATGTATCTCACTGCAGCTTGAGTCAACATCTACAATATTATTGTCAAGAAATATTTTTAGATGCTTTGTTTAAGAAGACATATAAGAATCTAAATAAATATAATAATTTTCTACTTAGTACCTATCGTTAAGAAAATGTTTTTCAACTGAACAGCTTATCATGCTAGTTGTGCTGAACACAATTCTGTCCATGCTTCACAGTTGAAGGGAGACAACTCTGTACTGATACAACACATTTTTCTACCTGCAACTTCCTAAGCTTTGTAAGCCTACATTCTTCATTAAATATATGCAAAATTGATAGAATATCAATTTCGTCAAAGTGTGACAGATCTATGACAGCAAATCAGATCAACAACCAGAAAGCCATCCTTCAAATCGTATAACACTTACAATGACTGGAAGAGATGACCACTTTTTAACATATCCAAAAAATGTCAATCATTTCTCAGACTTATCGGAGGCAAGTCTCCTTCATGTACACAATCTGCACACGATAATTAACTAACCATGATTACCAATTAATTACTCTGCCATATACGTCAACTGCAAGAACAAACGAGACACATCCACAGGCAAGCATGATCGATGCATCCATAGTACACGTCCTGAAGAAATTGGTGGACGAAATTCTTTGTTAAAGCCAGGTATTTTTCATTCTGACAGATTCCCATTAAACAAGCAAAACAAATTTAGTAGCAGAATGTCAGGAGGAATCTGAGCAGAACATACTGGAAAATGTGTCACCTTGGTAATGTACGATACGAGCAACATGTCTGCCTGTTGAAGGAACACCTGACAATACAACACTCCAGGAAGAAATGTATTTTCAAATCATTTCTGGATACAAAAACATGAAAGTTCTGTAACAAATTTCTCTTCTTTCTGACAAGTCATATTTATCTCTTGTACCAGGTGAAACAATGTCAAGTCAAGCAGCTGTAATTAGCGACCAAATTCATAATGTTCTGACATGATGAGAGTGTACTTTTAAATGTTGTTATTTATACCAACACTAAAAACAGATCCTTTGATATCTGTGGAAATAATTAGTTAATGTATTTTTATCCAAATTAGTTGTATCTGTGCTGAACATCTTTCCTTCCTAGTATATATTTAATATAACTTCCATCTCTTCCATCTCCAGCTGCCCCTACGAATCCAATTTTACAGCTCACACCACCTCTACTCTTCTTTTCAACTCTGGACTTAGGAAATTTAAAGGTTCCTTAACGATCAATGGTTCCCTGGTAGAACTAACATAATCTAACACATAGAAACACTATTTTGAGGACGAAATGTGAGAGTACCAAATTTCCATAAAAAGGTTGTTTATCCACTCACATTTGATTCTCAAACTGATAGTGAAAAGACTGAATTTCCTACATCAATTATTAACAACCACTTCCTCAAACAAACAAACAGGGCTCATACAAATCCAAGCCATTATATATGACGAGTGAGTCACATTTAACACCAATTGAACAGTATTCCTGTCATGTCGCTGCATGAAGGAGGAAATCCCTAAAAGATACAGGTTTGAGATCGATGTTAACAACTTTGTCTAAACCCACAAACTTGGGTATGGAGCTGACAATACATAGTCTCATCAGGGTAAACCAGGATTCACAACAATCACCGGTTTCTGGCACATCCAGGGGACACAACTCCGTACAGCAAATCATTACTATAATTCAAAATTTACCATAAATCAAACATAAATCTAACACAATATACATCCAAACTACCTCTATGTACCAGGTTGATAATTCACACGGAACAGTTCCTTCATTGGTGACAGCATTTATTTGGATCAGGTGGCAGATCCACCTGACAGCTTTATTGACACAAATGAGGAAGTGCGGGACAATACACAGGGAAGTACGCCAACACCTACATATGAGTCTCAATACTACTGGGATTTCTCAAAAACTTTTCAATTATAGTGAATAATCACAGAGAAATACTGATTATTTTTTTCCAGATTGTTTGGCTCTAATCAGAATAGGTACTTACATTATTTTCAAATCCACCAAAGTAGTGAGTGAGTGAGTAAGTGAATTAGGTGTTACGCCGCTTTTAGCGATGTTCCAGTAATATGAGGCTCGGCAGGGGACACCAGCAATGGGCTTCACCCATTGTACCCATGTGGGGAATCGAACCCGGGTCCTCAGCATGATGAGTGAATGTTTTAACCACTAGGCTATCCCACAACCCCTCCACAAAAGAAAAACCAGATGGTCAAACACCTGTAACATCAGTCTGAAATGAGATGTTGGTATTGCCGGTGTTTGGCTATGGACAGTTGACCTTGAAAACAATGCTAATAAAGAGAGATATCATATGGCATTATAAAAAAAAATTCAACTTTCGTTTCCTACAGTATCTCAATGTAGTGTCTTAAAACCACTTAGATTTATACCAGCTCTCTTGCAGACCCTTAATACAATTGGGGCGGTGGGGTGGCCTTGTGGTTAAAGCGTTCGCTCGTCACGCTGAAGACCCAGGTTCGATTCCCCAC
>VKKT01003237.1:56327-71942 GCA_008038995.1 Haliotis laevigata | reverse complement strand
TGGTCATTGAAAGGACAAAGTATCTCATTATATGTGGTCAGATGATCAATAGTCTCTTAATCATGGCAACTGACCAGCAGCAGGGTGATTGAAGTGCCCTGTCCGACCCCATCACCGCCCCATCAAGCAAACTAATATACTGATATGGACAAGTATGACTGCAATCAACGTCTTTGTCTTAATCAATACGATCAATAACAACTGATACTGACAWGGAGGGGATTTGTTTCATGTGCTCACAGTTGCAGACAAGGACAAGATTTATTCCTGAATTCTGCCTTGATTAAGAGATATGTTCCGAGTCAACTAGTAATTTTGTGTGTTTATTCCCAATAATAAGAAGATGGGATGATAAAATTGACAATAAACATGGAAAGTAGCCATGAATAAATTAATCAATAATACTCTCCAATTTTTATTTGGAAATATATTTCATGTAAATAATTAAATTATTGATAGGCTGCACCAAATCGACAGTTTTTTTTCAAAATTTCCAAATATTACAGAAAAAGTTCAGCGGAGACCTACAAGGGAATTTCTGAAACAAAACATACAAAATGAAAGCTTTCGTAAATATGCCATGCATAAATATGCATACATTAAATCTAAAAAACAATATATTTACATAATCATGATAATGGTAAATGAGCGTACATATTTCCATATGTCTACACCATAAACAATTATTAATAACAGCCAATCAGAAGCATGAGGTCAGAACAAATAGCATGTCAATTTTTGAAAACACCTTAATTATATGTATTATGATTGTTGTCAAAAACAACAAAACTTCCAGTTATGTTTGTGTTGATAAACGTTGTGGATATATCCTATGATTATGCTGGGACTTTGTTCACATTACATACATAAATCTGTGAATTATCACAATAATAACAATCATTATAAACACTGGATCTCTAGGTTTCCTACGCTACTGGAACTACAGCAGCAGATGTCTTGCACTCCTAGTGTATTCTCAAGCACGAAGTTAAAACCAATTTCACCTCACCTAATGTTTGACTATCACCACGATCACTGAAGCAATTACTGTTTGTCAGACATTGCTGAACTTGATATAAAATTCATAATTTTGAATTAAACTTAGTGATCTTGCTGGAATGAAATTTCTTTGGGTAAATTTCATGATTTTTTTTCATATTATTAATGATTGTTTTTTAAATTATTTTTATAATAGATCATCAAAATTGAAAAACATCTTCAGGGCATTTTCGTTAGCAGTCTGCCAAGGTCCCAGAAATAAACTGATCTGAAACCCTGCTTACAACACTCTGAAGCAAAACACATTAAATTACAAACTTTTGTATCCTCTCTACATTTGCCCAGAAGGATATTTTCAGAAAGGAAATGTTTAACTATCAGTGGATGTTCAAGAGGAGCAGTGGAAGCACAAACAAAACATCAAAACACAAGAATAATCAATGTAAATTATCTGCTGAAACAAATGCCAACCTAAGCAAAACACTCTGAGGAGAAAACTGAATCGATCAATGAAAATCACAACCTTTTACTCGTTGTACAAAAAACAACATTATCAGATTTTTAAGGATTGTGATTATCAAAACATCAATCCATATTTAACAATTCCCAATCAAAATAAACTCTCATCTTAAAGTATCATAAGCAGCGATACAGTGCTAAACTTCTGCTGAAGGAATCCTACTTTAACTGAAACTATCATCTTTGAAAGACAGATTTGCAGACAGTCATAAAAGCTTGATAATGGACATGTAGCAAAATGTATTTGGGTTGTAATTTTCCGAGAAATGGGTTAATCACTTCACATGCTGCAGTTATAAATGTCTTGACCACACTAACCTTGATATATGGATCACAACAATCAAATCAGCTGGATATAGCTACCACCATCAAGGTATCCAGTGATTAGCCCTGAAATAGACGCTGTCCTATGTCGTCCACAGGGGATCTCACAATAGGGACCTGACAATATAGATCTGTGAGCTGCCTCTCTCTGAAGCAATCTGTCTTGATTGGCAGTCTGGCTATGTCAACAGGAGAGTAATCCTATAAAGCTGATAAATTAGCAGTATCAATGAGTGATCTGACATGTACATGATAACATGCCATACAGCACTGTCATGTCTGTTGACAGATGCCTGTCAATTTCACCACCACTGAAATTAACGAAAGTAATTATGAAACTGACACGATTTCAAACAAATACAAATGAGGACGGAAAGAAATGATTATACTCAAACAATCATACATATCAGTAGTCTCACGGTCCAAGAACCACATTATTTTCTTCTTGCCCAGACCTCCCTGCAATACTAAATCCCTAAATGACGCAAGTCTAGATTTCCTCAGGCTCTGAATCTCCTATCTTACTGGGGCTCCTTTTCCATTTAAACAGAATTATTTGTTTCTATCAAACTTACATAAATCCAGAACCTAAGCATTAGCCAGGCTAGGAGTCAGTATAGTGTGGTGATGAGATAGCCTTAACAGATGAACATATATCTCCCTTAAATATCTTGTAGAAGGTCAAATAATAACAATTCTTTAAAGCAACATTCAGGAAGTGTTTGAAATACATGCTTCTTGTGGGTCGTTGCATGTAGATTATATGGCGGGTACAGTGTCATATTTGTGTAGGTCTTCATAACCTGTGGTAAATTTACATGCTTAGATTTGTTCAGGTTCAGCTCCCATCTCACTGGGGCTCCTTTTCGATTTGAATAGAATTAGTTTGCTCAACAAAATTAAATATATTCAGAGACCAAGTTGCAGCCGAAAAGCTCAGTAGCCTGAAATAATGCTGATCTCAGATGTTGCATGGGTTGGTGCTGGTGCTGACAAACCTTCAAACCCAATCTGGGCAAAACTGGATTCAAACCAACAATCACTGGTTTCTGGTTTGCTCAAGGGACATAACTCTGCACAGCTATTTGCTTCGTCTAAGACAACTGAGCTATCAATGCCCCCCAAAGGATTTTTAACAAATGCCGACAACAGAGTTTTCTTATTTTGTTTTATTACAGGATCCATAACATATATATATACTTCTCAAAAAAGTTAAAGAGCAGTAGATTCTTTCATTTAATCTGTCATGTAGTCTGTCATACAGACCCTGAAACATATATATCCAAGAAAGTCCATGCAAGTCTAGAATATGTGGCAAGTCGAGATTTCCAATGAAGAAAGTCTCAGGGCTCCTTTTCATTATATTTTTTCATTTCATTATGAACTGTTTTTTTCTGTAAAATATGTTCTTTTCAGACACTAGTAGTATATATCTGTCATGGCATTAGTGCAGTAAATCTGCCAAGACCATTCAGATATAGAAATATGAAAGAAACAACTGTTCTTTGCGCAGTATATATTGATGCTAATTTGCAAAGACAAAATAGATCATATCTCCAGATGAGAGCAATACATTAATCCTTTATCATGTTTACTGCAAGGATGTTTCACCAAATGAAGCCCATCCCATCTCCTGATTAGGCCAGGGCGTGACTGACAGAGGTCAAGCTCAAGTAGGTGTAGAATGACAAATGAGTCACAAAAAATAAACAGGTCCCAGCATCCACTTCACAAATCTGTTACCATGGTTACTTAGGTTCGGTCAGTTACAACTACAATACTCTGAACATACAGTGATGGCTTATTCTCTTGTTCTTCCTACACTGCGGCTACTTTTCAATTTATTACAAATTATTTGTTTCTATCAAAATGACATATATCCAGAGACAAAGCTTGGTGTATCTAATATTCTGATGCAGTATTCATCACTCTGGTTCCATATGAAGCAGTTCTGGAAGAGTTGTCTCCCTTATCCTTCTCACTCCAGAGGTTCAACAGCAAGCATTGTATACAAAGTTTAAAGCTATAATCAATATTGCCTTCAAATCTAGAACATTTGAGTACGTTGACCTGTCAGTCAATATATGGACATTAAGGCAACTTTATTAACTTTAAAATGTCACCGAACCATTTGTATATTTTATTGAAGTACCATAACACTAATGAATTCATAAGTTTACAAAAGTGAATGAATGGGTTATCAATATGTTCTCAGTAACACCACATGAATATACAGTGTTCAAGACAGTATGAAAGGTGAATGGCCTTACATATTGTTAAAGATAAAAATAAGAAATAGATCATCATACTTATAAACTGAGATCAGTTAAAGTTGAGAATCAAGTTGTCAATGTCAACAATATAGCAGAAGTACAGGCATCATACAAATAATGAAATATGCATGAATCAATTAAGGTCTTGTGGCAGAACATAAGTATTTGTCTAAGCCATGAGGGGCAGTGGGGTAGCCTAGTGGTTAAAGCATTCCCTCGTCACTCTCAAGACCCGGGTTCCATTCCCCACATGGGCACAACATGTGAAGCCCATTCCTGGTGTTCCCTGCCTTGATATTGCTGGAATATTGCTAAAAGCTGCATAAAACCCAACTCACTCACGCTTAGCCATGAAACCCCCCAAAGTGCATGTTTACAGTCCATTCATCTAAGTTTGCAAAATGTATAGCATGTCTTATTTTGATCAAGCAATTCTATCCATTGAAATAGTTTGATATTTTTTTCCAAGTAACCATAACTAAGGTATCATAAATTTGAGTGAGTAAGTGAGTTTCAGTTAATGCCACTTTTAGCAATATTCCATCAATATCACGGCTGGGGACACCAGAAATTGGCTTCACCCATTGAACCCATGTCAGAAATCGAACCCGGGTCTTCGGCTTGACGAGCGAANGCTTTAACCACTAGGCTACCCCACCACCCCTCATAAATTTGAACATTATTCGTGTGCAGCGGAGGTTTGAACAAATGTGTTATACAATGGGCTGGTGGGGACAAATGATGAGGTGTTGACAAACCTGTGATTGTCAAAGTACTAAAGTGCATCTTCACATTCAGTAAATGACCAATACATTCAGCAAGTGACATTGTTGGCTCAAACTAGCTCATCTGGACAAAGATTTCCACCGGTACATGCTTCAAACTGGCATCTCTAAATTAAGACCTAAAACCTCGATCAGCTTGATAAAATTATATTTAGATAACCGATAACATGAACGTTTTCTATTTAATTCAAGACAGATGTTTCCACAAAAATCTATTCAAGATGTGGTGGAAGTTTTATTATCAAATGCGCGCGTCAGATTGAAGGGCATATTAAACACGATCGTGAAAACCGATAAGGCCAATACCTGTTCACCGGCACGTTCCAAAATGTCCTTTTCTGACATTGTTTTGAAAGAAGAAGAGCGAATGAATTAAAAATATCGACTCACCTGAAAAGAAGTTCTTGATGTTGTCACTGTCAACGTGGCATTAGCAGCTAATCGATTAATGAGTCATAATCAATGCCGTAATGTTGAATGCAAATATTCCCTCGTGTGTGTATCTGATGGAAACAAATGCCAAACCATTGGCGGAAAACAAGTGTGATGTAAGGGAGGCAACTCTAATTACCATGTGAATAGCGCATTCGTCTTTTGGTAAAGCACACGCCCACAACTTATTTCTAATTATGATAAATATCTTATCGTGGAAAAAACGAAGTATGTCATTGTATTTGTTTGGTGGAGAAATATCCAGAAATGATAATTAAGTTAAAAGGAGTGCAGAGGGGGCCTCCAAACGGCATTTTCTTTGAAACGTGTTCGTCTTTAATAAATGTTGATTCCAGCACAGGGATGACCAGCGGCAACACACATACAAGTGTGTGAGTGAGTTTAGTTTTACGCCACTTCTAGCAATATTCCAGGAATATAACTGCGGGGAACACCAGAAATGTGTTTCACATATTGTACCCATTTCGGGAATCGAACCCATTGGGCTACCCCACCGTCACCCAACACATACAAACATTGACAGAACAAATGTTACTTTTTAATATAAAATTCATTTTATTTGTCTAGTTTTGTTTGTCAATATTGTGTAAGCTACTCCTGATACACGATCCTCCGACATGTCCATTTAAGGTAACTTTAATATTTCATCCGCACATATAATTGTGAATTGTTTGATATTGTGCGTGAATTATATGAATTTCTGTGAAATGTTTAGTTCTCTTAAAATTGGGATTTTACCCCGTGAAAGGTTTAGCTCATTTGCAATTAGGGTTTCACTGTAATACGTGGACTTGAGAGCTGCGTGTCTCCCAATGACATATGGGTCTCACTGTAAATTATTGAAGAATGAAATGTGGAACTCCCAGTAAAATGTGAAACAATGAAATATGGGTCTCCTAGTAAAATGTAAGCAATGAAATTGTGGGTCTCGCAGTAAAACGCGGAACAATGAAATGTGGGTCTCCCAGTAAAATGTGAAACAATGAAATGTGGGTCTTCTCCCAGTAAAATGCTGTACAATGAAATATGGGTCTCTCAGTGCAATGGGGAAGTATGAAACGTGGGTGTCCCAGTAAAATGGGGAAGAATAAAATATGGGTCTCCCAGTAAAATGGGGAAGAATGAAAAGTGGGTCTCCCAGTAAAATGTGAAACAATGAAATGTGGGTCTCCCAGTAAAATGTAAAACAATGAAATGTGGGTGTCCCAGTAAAATGTGAAACAATGAAAATGGTCTCCCAGTAAAATGTGAAAAAATGAAAATGGTCTCCCAGTAAACTGTGAAACAATGAATTTGGGTCTCCCAGGAAAATGTGAAGCAATGAAATGAGGATCTCCCAGTAAAATGCGAAACAATGAAATGTGGGTCTCCCAGTAAAAAGTGACAAAAGGCCAGCCACTTTACAATGTGGTTCTCCCTGTGAACTTCGGAAACCCCGTGCAACGTAACGAGACACTGACTGCTAAGCTTCAACGGAATGTGCAATTCTCCATAAACAGATGAAACTCATTTCAAACAAACTTACCATAGACGTTTTTCACAGAATTCCTGTTCTAAATAAATGATTTCTTATGTGAAATTCCAAAGCAATATATACAAACTTTATTTACCGACGACTTATAAACTGTCAGCATGTTATTTTAGTATTAACACCGCGGGAGACAACCAATAGAATTTTGGTGTGACTTTTGACAGGTTCTAACGATCTAATTCAAGTTACTCATATCCCGTGTGTCTATCAGCAAACTATGTTAACAAACATTAACATTATCCGAGAAAAACGTCTTGGCAGCAGCACGGAGGTGTGGCGGTCGAGTGATTAACCATATCTTTATTACGTTGTGTCGAGATAAGCCAAATCTCAACTGTCGTTGTTTACAACTGAAGCCGTACTTCTTGAAAATACCGAGGACAGTTTATCAGCAAGGAGCACATGGTTCGTGTGTGACGGAAAACTTATGATGATAAGAATCACGTCATGCTGGCAGCCCTAATTTATGCTTCGAGATGTTTTGACCGATAGCTGCAGATGCTCACGTAACCGGCCCATTCGTGACCAACTCGTGTTTTTCCGGGACAAGTCTTGGAGGTTACGGAAAGGGGCGAATGGTGACGAATGGTAACCGGCTGTTACCATTCGCTTCTCCTCGCGGCCAATCGGATTGTTCCGCAATGACACGAGTGATCACGAATGCTGAGGCCGAAACACGTTGGAGTTCAAAGTCTACTACCGAGAGAAAGTTCGGAAACTGTTCACGTTTTATCCATTACTCTAAATTGAGAATGTTGCTGATGTTGATCGTGGTAACTGGAGCATGCTTAGTGTCTTGACTGCGATTTCAATAAAATTCTCAACCGAGCTTAGGTGTGTGTGTATGCGTGCGTGCGTACGTGAATGCATGCGTGCGTGCGTGTGTCTGTGTTATTGCATGTGACAGTAATGGTAAATGATAAGTAATTGAACATGCATTTAGCACATTATTAACTGTTAGAATCACAATATATGCACAGGTGTTTATTATACATCTAGCCAGAACGACCAGTTTCAACAGCTGTTGTAAAATTACGGCATCTAGATCGAGAAGGAAAAGTTTCCAAATGTCTGAGTAGGTGAGGCACATATGTCCTCACAAAAGTAGTAAATGATTATATTTGAAACTGACGTGTTCAGAAATAAAACGGACAAGATCAATTTGATCTCAGGCATTACAATATTCGTGGTTGTACATGCTAAATGTCCTAAAAATGTGTGGTTAAAAAGGCAGCTGTCCCATAACTGTAACACAAGGGGGAAGGGGGAAGTGGGAAAATTGTGCCTTAAGAAGGTAAATGTTCTACAGGGTAGGTGAAAGTGTCCATAAGAAAGGCAACTGTCTCAAAAGAAAGGTAACTGGCCCATTGGTAAAGGAAATGACGAATAGAAAAGGAGAAAGTACAACAAGAAAGGTGACTGTGACATAAGAAAGTTAAATATCCAGTAAGAAAGGTAAGCGTCCAATAAGAAAGGTAAGCGTCCAATAAGAAAGGTAAACGTTCAATAAGAAAGGCAAACGTAACTGTCCTAACAAAAAGTAACTGTCCTACAAGAATGGTTCGTGTTGACTTGTTGGAAGGAAAGGTTTGGGGATTCTGTAAAATCCAGAGTTGTATTCCTATTTGTTTTGATTCAGCTTACCAGATCAAAGTCGCCAAACACGGAAGTCAACTAACTGGACAACTGACCGATCAGCTGACTGGGGCTGTGGATCATCTGTTTGGTCAGTGTAAACCCTCAACGACAGAACTGTTTACTAAGCGGGTCCACTGAAGGAGCCCTAAGTGGATTTAGTCGGGGACAATCATGGACAACGAGGATGGACACGTAGGTTCCTAACTTAGCGTGTTACAGTGGGTATAACTATTTAGCCAGGAACGAGTGTATGTTTGACGAGTCCATGAATGACGGACTCAGTCACTGTGGGCGGTCCAAGTCGCCACAACACAAGGCGGGAAAGGTTGGCTGACCATCCCGGAAGTAAAAATATCTTTTTATGTGTTAACGTTGTTGAATTTGTTTCAGAATGTTCTAGAAAGGGTATAAGGCAATCAGTTCATTCAAAGTTATCTGCCAAATTCATAGAGAATTACTCGGGATGCTTTTTGAATAGTTTTGTTTCAGTGTCTGTGGGATGGGCTGACAGATGTTTGACTTTTAGATTGATGCGTGGTTCTGTTGGAAGCTGTTCGTTTGTTAGGTTTAGAAGGCCATATGTTATGAAATGTATTGTGATGACAAAGGGTCGACTGTATAAAGCGAGGCAGGTCTGTTGCCGGAAATGAAGTTATCTTGATGGCGACCAGGTTTTGTTTGACTGTTGATGAACTTTCCAGATATTCGCATTTCAGTCCCTCAGTCTTTTAATTGGAAAACAGTAATGTTGTTTTCACAGCAATAAACAAGACCAAAGGTCCCTAAACTTTCTATCATCATCATCATCATCACCATCATCGCTGTTATAATTAAGCATATTATCATCACCATAGCCGTTTATATGAGTATTATTATCACCACTACCACCATCGGCGTCATCGTCATCTTTATCAGCATCAGGATCACCATCATCATTATCATCATCATCATCACCATCATCATCATCACCACAACCACCACCACCACAACCACCGTGTCTCATGGTGCACTAAAGGACGATCACATAAAAACATTTCCATAGCCTGGGGTACCTTTATGTACACTACATTTGTCCCAACACTAGATTTGAAATTAACACATTGTGTTTAACTCTTGAACAGCAATCAGACACACAACATCACTTGCTCCAGCTCTCAGTGACCCAATGTACAGCTGTATAAGTGTTAAGGGTCGGTTCCACGCTGGCTGATGACCTGTTGTCAGGGTCGTCTAACAGTGATGAAGGAAATCCGCCGACACACTTCACCAGGATACAACTCGCGCTAAGCATAGGGTGAGTCTGAACCCCTACTGACATAGAAGCAGGGATGAATAACAAGCGTTATTATAATGACGCAAGGCAGGGCGATGATAGTGAAAACTAAATGGAAGTATTTATTTAAAATCATTTTGTTTTAATAGGTTAAGTAGTCTTTCACAACAAGCATGCACTCGTGTCTATATATTTAACGAGTGAGTGAGTTTAGTTTAGGTTTACGCCGCACTCAGCAATATTCCAGCTATATGGCGGCGTATATTTTACGAATCTCTTAGCACTAAGTACAGAATAATGTATAATGTCGAGAAGAAATAGCAGTGCATGTATAAGTGGTAGTAGAAGTAAATAGTAGCGGTAGACGGAGTTGCAGTAGCAGTCGGGAGAGTCATGAAGGTGGTGGCAGCAGTAGTAGTAGTAGGAGTAGTAGTAGTAGTAATATCAGCAGTGGTGGTGGTAGTAACAGTAGTCGTATGAGTTCTACTAGCAGTTGTAGTAGTAGCAGAATAATTAGTAGCAGCAGCAGCAGTAGTAGTAGCAGTAGCAGTAGCAGTAGTAGTAGTAGTAGTAGAAGAAGAAGAAGAAGAAGAAGTAGAATACGTGATAGATATGGCTGACATAGAACCAGAAGTAGTAAAGGCAGATTATTTTCCCTATTAACACCCGTCTACGGCATTCCAACCATAAATACCACTGCCTGTATACATGACAGATTCTGGGCCAGACAAACAGGTGATTGATATAGACAGCATCGTCTCAGGACAAAACAAATTTACCAAGGTCACCGAGCCTGACCACCAGATCCCTTAAGTCGCCTCTTACGACACGAATGGGTTGCTGGGGGCAGTTTTAACCCGGAACCTCCAGGGGAAGATTTGTATCAGGTCGGGGATCGGCTAGGGGGTGTATCGGCGCAAAGCATGGTGAAGAACTTCAAACTGCGACTGATTTAACTTATGCACCCCCTCTCCGGTGGTCGCGATCGTGCCTTCAGTTAATTGATTTCCTTTCTAAGTCGACAACGCCCACCAGTGAACCTTTCGAACCAGACAAAATATAATTGAACTCAGACATCCCGTCGCTGATGGACTGTTGTGTCAGTCTTGTAGAATTAGCAGTGTACATAGCGGAACCACCCAGGCCTTTCATCTTCGTGAACATCAGTATATATTTTCATTACAGTCACGTTCATATCGTCAGTGCAGTATCACGTTTATCATCATCATCATCATCATCATCATCATCATCATCATCATCATCATCATCATCATCATCATCATCATCATCATCATCATCATCATCATCATCACCATCATCGCCATCATCGCCATTAACATCATCATTCAGCAGCACTGTCTTAATCTTCATCGTTATCATCAGAACATCGTCGTCGTCGTCGTCGTCGTCGTCCTAATCGTCATCACTCTTTTCACTCTACATCATTGTCGTCACTATACCATGAAATGCATGTTTATATAGGTATCACCATCATCACCACCACCCTCATCATCATCATCATCATCATTACCATGTCCTCTATTCCCATGCTCTTCATTACCATCTTCACGACATCCCCACGTCGCCAATTTCATCACGCCATTACTTTCGGCACGTTAGCAAAAACGTTCCCCACGTCATACATTTTTCCACGTCATACATTCCTCATCATGATATCTATACAATCATCAGCGTCTTGTCACTATACGACCTGTTGTTTACGAACTATTCTTTTTTACATGTGAGCACAAATACCTTTCATCATCATTCCGACCATATATGCCAACATCGACCGTTTTGATAACACAATCTCAAACTTGTTTAGGGGCGGTGGGGGAGCCTAATAGTTAAGGCGTTCGTTCTTCATGCTTATGACCCGGGTTCGATTCCCCACATGGGTACGCGTGACTCCCATTTCTTGTGTCCCCGCCTTGATATTACTCGAATATTTTTGAAACGGCGTAAAACCTCACTCTCTCACTCTCAAACCTGTTTACACGTATCTGATTTCCCTGTGAAAATTGCGATAAATTCGTGTTAAAAAAATACAACCATTTCGTTTCGACCTTTAAATTCAATACTTATTGTGTCGTCTCACATCTGCCAGCTGTCCCGCCACCCACGTGGTGCGTGTTTACTTAGCATGTCTATTGCACATATTGACGTTTCTCCAGGACACATTGCTGATATCGACATGTCATTATAACAGCTTGGCGTGCATTTCACTGCCGATGACAATCTCTGGCGATGTTGTCATTTAATATCCGACAATTACATTATTGCCAGGCTTAAGCTGGTCTGAAATTATATGAGACCAGTTGATGCGTAACTGTCTTAATTTTAAATGACGCATTTCAAAGCTTTGAACGTTTCATGTCAAGTGGCTGTCTGACTATTCCATGTACATTACTAAAATTTATGACACATTTCCTTTCTTGGGCCTTCAGTTTGAAATCAAAGCCACACCCAAATGTTATTTTAATTTGAAATATCATATTTGCATGCTATATGAGGTAAAAGACGATAGGAGGGTTAGGTATTCATGAGCTGAAATTGCATGCACATCCGATGCTCTCATATCTCCCTCGGTAATGACCTAAAGCGGTACAATTAGTGAAATGTACATGCAATCAGCAAGTTATTGATTGCATAACTCGTCATCAAGAAGCCATATCAGCTGCTATGAACAACTGACCCACAGTAAACCCACAGTGCACTGATAAATTAGAAATGCTGGCTAGTCCCAACAGCAAATCGACTAACAGATATAAACGCTTATCTGAAATGTAGAACGTAACGTTTAATAATCACTTACTGTTTTTCTTTCTGAATGAGAGACGGAAGGAGGAAGACCTTCTCCTCCTGACTTCCCTTCTATCCAGCGACATCGTTGTTGGTGATTGAGTATTTAGTCCGATTTTGACTTGACTAACTTTTTCACAACTACCGACTA
The DNA here is from genome assembly GCA_008038995.1 of Haliotis laevigata. NCBI lineage: Eukaryota > Metazoa > Mollusca > Gastropoda > Lepetellida > Haliotidae > Haliotis > Haliotis laevigata. Next base: position 59,194 of record VKKT01003237.1, on the reverse strand, counting down.
ACTTCCATGCCTCCCACAATCAACTGGGCGACATGACGTACTTCGCTTTAACGCGCATTGTCGTATATGACCAACTCCCTCGTTATAACACTCTTAACACCACTTTGCTAATTTTCTGGATTGGTATAGCTAATTTTAGCGTCCCAAGTTATACAAACAACGGGTTAGTCTTTGTATACATGACTGTGTGTTATAAAAGGAATGGGGCTTCTGGAAATCGGGTCGCAAATCGGTTATATTTACACTTAAGATAAGTAGAGGTGATCAAGTCACCGATTGGTGGAGCTTTCTTGAGCATGATAAATTTTAAACGGCTACGTTTTATTTAGATGTGACGTGAGCGGTGGATACAAACTGATGGTTGGAGGTAAGGATGGTTTCCAGGTTGTTGTTTTTTTTTGGGGGGGGGATGCTTGTTCGGGGGCACTTTGAGTTCCATTAGACTCATGCACTTCTGCAATATATTTTGTTGTTAGAAAACCATCAAATTATTGTTTTAAGTTGCTGTGGATAGAAATGCAATGTAGTGATGTTCAACTTGGTCTGGCTATCGATACAGATCACAGAGGTCGGTAATCGCTAACCAATTACCGATCGATTATCGATAAATATCGAAGGAGAACTCTGATAAGAAAACGCCTGAGAGATATCGACATGTTTCACATCACTGAGGAGTGGTGACATGTTTATGTATGGATTAGTGCCAATACAGGGGCCTCATAATAAGTTAGAAGTAGGCCATGAATACACATGTAAGGCTTATCTTTGTGCCCTCTGTCAGGAAATTCAAACTACATTTCATAGCAATAGTTCATGTCCGATATTATCGATAATGCAATTTTCATATCGATTTTCATTATTAATTCTTCCCATCGAAGATCTTTAGAATAAAATAGAATAGAATAATACTTTAATGCCTTTTCATGAATTTGTGTTACATCTACGATTATCGATCTTTTTAGTTTAGCAGCCTGTTTGTCGAAAAAGGCCACTAACGGGATCAGGTGGTCAGGCTCGCTGACTTGCTTGAGGCATATCATCGTATCCCAGTTGCGTAGATCGATGCTCATAATAATCATAAAATATAATGAAAAGGAGCCCAGAGACTCTCTTCATATTCAGACCAGAAACTGGGAAAATCTAGACTTGCCACATGTTCTAGACTTGCATGGGCTTTGTTGGACATATATGTTTCAGGGTCTGTATGACAGACTAACCGCTGTCATTCGGCTGGAAAGTGGCTGCGGTGTAAAACAACGAGCGTGTATCAAGATGATGGATTACATCAAGAGAGATACCTTTCTTAGAGTGTATGTCTTAAAGAAGTCAGAATTCGGTTAATATTCCACACAATAATCTTCAAATGGCACACATTCATCATTTCTAATCTCTGGAGATTTGACAGAATTCAGTAGTCAGTAGATGCGCAGCCTCCCTGCTATCTGTTGAAGCAGTTACCGCATCGTTTACGGCAAGATTCGCCATTGCTAAATCTATCAACCATCTCCACCAAACTCACCCAAAGCGTTTCCACGTCCAGCTTCAAAGATGGCAAAAACAAACATCGAGCCCTCAACGAGAATAACGAAACAACAAGGAAGGGTTTCTACAACTGATTCAGCCGATATACTAGATACAAGATAGTTTATTGCGCAAACGTTCCATGTCGAGACAGTGACAATATTCTGTAAACTACATAAACGAGATATACAATACGTCAAACTAACAATACATATATTAATACAAATGTGTAAAATGACCAAGGGCAATCATCTGAATATTTAGTACAAGACATGAAATAGTGTTCTTGATCCTCAAGGACTGGTCATTGATCACGGAAACGGTCCTCCAAAGGTGTAGGTGGTCTTGTTCGTATCCCCAGTTACATTTTTAGTCTGTGATCTCTCAGTCTTAGTTTTATGAAGCGGATACGATGTTGTTTATCTTGCAGTGTTCTAGGTATGGTTCGGTGTTGTTTATCTTGCAGTGTTCTAGGTATGGTTCGGTGTTGTTTATCTTGTAGTGTTCTAGGTACGGTTCGGTGTTGTTTATCTTGCAGTGTTCAAGGTATGGTTCGGTGTTGTTTATCTTGCAGTGTTCTAGGTATGGTTCAGTGTTGTTTATCTTGCAGTGTTCTAGGTATGGTTCGGTGTTTTTATCTTGCAGTGTTCCAGGTATGGCACACTCTGATTTTAATTTCTGGTATTGGTTCAACCACACACATACGTAAGAAAAGGAAGAAAGGAAATGTTGACATGTACCGTGGCAGCTAGACACATGGGTTAATATTGTATTCATTTTTAAAACTAATTATTTGTGTGGTTCAGCTAACCAAGCTTTGCGCACACTTAACGGGTCAGTAGTTAGGGGTATTTAGACAGGCATATACAGCCCGGGGCATTATCCTTCAGATAATAACATGGTTGTAACCAAGCGCCCTGCACTAAGTGACCCCATATAGAACATGAACTACCAACCAGAACCTGAAAAGAAACACATTCAGTTTTGTATGTTGACAAAAGGAATGTTGTCTTCATTGTGTAGGCTTGTTGGACAAACGTCTCTGTGAGTATATGATATATATCAGCCTTGGTATGAGCTCGTATAGTATATACATGTACGTCCCTGTCATTATAAGTGAGTTAAAGGTTTACGTCGCACCGCCATTATTTCAGCCACACAGCGACCATGTCTTAAGAAGATACATGTCTACCTTTGTATCAACTGATGCGGGATGTATATCCCCGTGAGTGTAGGATACATATATGGTACAAGCTGGTGTTGGAAAAACATCCCTGTCATTAGAGGATACATACATACATACATACATACATACATACATACATACATACATACATACATACATA
>VKKT01003237.1:30839-51478 GCA_008038995.1 Haliotis laevigata | reverse complement strand
GGGGGTGGGGGTGGGGGTGTCATTCACATTGTACATGCTTCTTAATAAAAATCATTATCATCCCCCCACCCTATCTATAGTTTATGAACGGTCCCTTAAATATAGATAATCTAATAACACAGTTGTTTTCGGGCAACATTACAAGTATATGTAAATGAAGTGACATCGTTCTAAATGTGTGTTTTTAATTTCCCAGTCCTCAATACACGCTGGCAACAAAGCTGAACGATCTTTTCCTTCCGCATCTCGTTTAACGATATTTTCGAGGAATTAGCCTTTACTGTGATACGTTCTGTGCACAGGCTCAGTAAGATATATAGGAGGTTATCACGCAAAACAGTGAGTACAGGGGACTTTCAGTTGGTAATTTAGGAGGTATGTTTGTCATTTAATTGAGCTGTCATTACGTATGTAATTCTCTAACAACTTGTGTAGTCAAGTGTGTCGTGTCACACATTATCACACAGACAGTGCTGAATGTACATGGCGATGATCTATATATTAACTCAGATAAATCAAAACTCACTAAAAACGAGGATGTGAAAGAGATGCCTTTCATTTCATATTTGTGACATTGATTCGTTTAATTATTCCTTGTACGTATCGATAATATCAGTAATTTGACATCAAATGTGACAACGGTAAAACTGTAGATATCTTCACTGACTCAGAGTACAAGAACTGAACGATATTGATTTTCACAAATACCACATTAGCTCTAATGCACGAGATATATTCATCCATTGAATTACAGGCCCAGTGGTGTGTTCATTTAATCGTCACTCTGAGGTGCCACAAGTCCTGTGGTTCGTTTACCCACTCAACATTCACAGTTACATTTCCAGCGCGTTTTGGTTCCAATCAGTCGTCATTCAGAGGAGCTGTCCAGTTGCTGGTTAATTACAACTTAAACAGTTATCTCCTTGTGGATTTAAGGGCGGGTTTCAGTTATGTAACTTGTTGGGTGAAGAAAGGGTTTCAGTTATGCTCCTTGTTAGCTGAAGGAAGGGCTACAGTTATCCATTTTCTGGCAGAAGGATTGGTTCTAGTAATATCCCTTGTTGCCTTATAGAAGGGTTCCAGTTATGTCCCTTGTTGCCTTAAGGAAGGGTTCAAGTCATGTTTCTTTTTGGGTCGAGGAAGGAGTCCTGTTATTCCACTGTTGACTTAATGAAAGATCCAGTCCTGCCCCTTGTTGCCTGAAGGAAGGAACCCAGTTATGTCCTTTGTTGGCTGAAGGAAGGGTTCCAGTTCTGCCCCTTGTTGGGTCGAGGAAGAGTTCCTGTTACGTCGTTTGTTAGCCGAAGGAAGGGTCCCAGTTATGTCTTTTGTTGCCTGAAGGATGGGTTCCAGTTATGTCCCTCTTGGGTCGAGGAAAGGTTCCAGTTATGTCCTTTGTTGCCTTAAGGATGGGTTCCAGCTATGTCCCTCTTGGGTCGAGGAAGGCTTCCAGTTATGACCTTTATTAGCTGAAGGAAGGGTCCCAGTTATGTCCCTCTTGGGTCGAGGAAGGGTTCCAGTTATCCCTTTGTTCACTTCACGAAAGGTTCCGGTTATGTCCCTTTGTTGGCCGAAGGATGAGTTCAAGTAACACGTTGTTGGTTATTCATATGTTTGTTGAATAGGGGCTTTTAAACTAATTCATATCACAAGTGTCAACATAAACGACACAACGTTAGTGCCTATAATGTCCTCAGATTAAGTAGCTGCTTCCTGCACAAGACTCGGGATAATGGCGTCAAGATGGTCTAAAAGAACGTATTTCGTTGCAGGTGGCATTGCAAATCGAGGAGTAGAGAGTGTCTTGAAGGAACAGGGAACCCGACATGGCGGGTCTACGTGTGGCTGTGGTCGGTTCTGGAGTTGCAGGTCTGGCGTCTGTGAAGTCCTGCCTGGAAGAAGGACTGGAGCCTGTTTGTTTTGAACAGCACGATGATATTGGTTGGTAGTACTTGCTCTGTCCCTCTGAATTTGTTGTGTGTAACTCCGAACACACTGACTCTCCTTAAATAAAAGGTTTGGGCGGATCCCGAATCGGTCCCATGTTGTTATATAGACGATCCGTTTATCTCGAACTACGTCTACTCGAGGTTTTACAGTTTGAAACCACATAGGTCAGAAACTCCGTATTCTGCATCTCTCTATTATTGCATTGTACATTCTTAATCCACAGGTTGACTTAAATAAAACGCATTTTTGTCATTTTGGATTCTCTCCAGTATTTTTGGTTAAAGAAGGATTAATCGCACTCAGGATGATCATTGACCTGACAACACCGAACCAGGAATACTTGAGACAACCCCCAAGTTTTAGATGGAGTTTATTCCGAATTCTTTTTTCAGCGGACCATCTAGATCTCCTTTAGGGATTCTATGATCTCCATAGATCTTGAGGACACATGCCTTCACGTTCCGATCCATCGTACATTCCAGGGATGTCTAAGCACAAGTCAACCTGTTGATTCGGAAACAAGTCTCAGTACAAATGTTAATCAAGTGTTAGAGATAGTGTTCCAAGAATAATTATCATTGTTGATACTGTTCAAGTTCATATACAAGTAAGTCTATGTTAGATGTAACAAGGAATCGGCGGACGTTACAAATTCATATCTCTTCCCCACGAACTCAGGATGTACTCAGCAGATTAAGAATACGAGTCCAGTCGTCGAAACCAGCACAATTAACTGTGCAGATTTGATCCGTTAAGATTCAGTAACCCTTGTTGGTGGAGAGGCCCGCTGATTTGGTTGACACATGTGATCGTATCGAAATTGCGTCGATCTATGCTCACGCTCGTGATCACTGGATTATCTGGCCAAGACTCGATTATTTACAGACCCCCGCCGTATAGCTGGAATATTACTAGGTGCGGCGTAAAACTACACTCACCCACTGTGCAGATTTGCATCTCCCAGGATTTTTCACTTCAAGCTGCCGTTGTAATGTTACTGAAATTCAGTTCGAAATTAACTGTCCCTCTGTTGCAGGGGGAACATTCTACGCCACGGAAGACTTCAGGCCAGGACAGGGTGCCAGGGCGTACGATTCACTAATACTCAACACGAGCAAGGGAATCACCTGCTTCAGTGACTTCCCATTTCCCGAGGATGCTCCCCCATTCCCAACAGGACAAGATATGTATCAGTATCTCAAAAGCTACGCGGCGAATTTTGGGCTTGAGAAATACATTCAGTTCAATACAAAAGTGCATAATATAACCAGAAGCAGGAATTATGAAACCACCGGAAGTTGGGACATTGAAACGGAAGTAAATGGCGACCGGAAGTGGACCACATTCGCTGCGGTGTTAGTCTGCACTGGTGTTTACTCAAAGGCTTATACTCCTAACATAGAAGGTCTTGAGAAGTTTGCAGGAACTGTGGAGCATTCTCAGACATTCAAATCAGGGTCCAAATATCGGAACCAGAGGATACTTGTTGTTGGTAAGGCATTCGTAATATTCCTACTTTGTCCCCTACCTCGCACATAGCTTCTCCATGAAAAAAGGCGTTAAAAGACGGTACTTGTTGTTACCCTGTCTGGCGCTGTGCATCAAGGGGTAACACAAAGAGAGGTTGGCTTTGGAGTTGTCTGTGTCTGTGTGAGGTGTTTATGTTAACATGCGACATGGTACTATGGCACAATAATACCTCCCCTACCCCCACTCGTTGGTACCACCGTAAACTTAATTACGTTGTTTTCTTGCCGTAATAACATAGTAAGTAGGACCTTGGGTCCGGATTATGCTTAATATTATTTTCCTTTTGAATATATGTATATACTATAGATGTTAGTGAACTGTAACTGTAGTGAGACTATTATAAAGAGGAAAGTAAAAGCTTGCCTTTTGTCATTTTCATCTCAAATTACATTTGGGAATTGCGTCGCCTCAGACGACTTGGCTTCAGTGCCCCGGTTAGTCTAACAGCAGATGCAATACGCACATACCACTTTTACTACAGTGACTAATATTGCGTAAGCAACGCCCCACCCCCATCCCCCGTCAACGCTTAACCCCAGCTATTCTGTACAGACTGTGCACGAATGATTACTGCCCACTTGAAGTTCCATCTGTTTACAGGCAATGCCCACTCGGCCGGAGACGTAGCCACCGACGTCAGTAGATACGCTCAGCAAGTACGTTATTGTGACTCTTTTCCCCAAATGTTAACGCTCATTAAAAGTTTTTTTAACAAATGGTGTGTAATATTGTTATTCAAGCAATGTCGATCACAGAAATTGTCATCACACCATTTTGGGATTTCGGTCGAAAAAGAAACCGAAAGAAAACCTACCTTTAACTCAAGAGTTCTTCGATATTGCATCCTTTTCGACGTTTATATGATGGATCTCAGAGAGGAAACCGGACAGTACATGAAATCGTTTTATGTATCTACTTTTGGAACTGCCCATCCACTTTCGTTTTGGAGATATAAATCTCAGTTATACATCCTATAGTCACTCGAGCTGAAGAATTAAAAGGCCTCTAGATGATCCCGCGTTCTAAACAAAATGTTTAACAGATCTCGAGTATCTAACTTATTCCAGCTTGTTTGCTTAAGTGTCTGCGTGTCTCTTCTATTTTTGACCATATTTGATTCTTACCATTCTATGTGTTTTGTTAACATTATAATCCATGTTTCAGGGCAATATTTTCCCAATCTGTTTAACAGGTCTATTTATCTGTTGGGAAAGGAACATGGATACTCAATCGTTGTCAAGGGGGTGGTGTTCCCGTGGACTTCATGCTGAGGCGAATTTTCACGATGATACCACTTCCGGAATCTGTTTTTGGCAAGGCAATCGTCAGCAAAGCTAATTCAAGACTTGACCATGTTAAATACAAACTGTACTCAGGGATACCCGTCCCTCTTGGCGCTGTCATGATTAATGATGAAATTCAAATGAGGATTGTCTGTGGCAAGGTTAGGATCGCAGGAAATCTCGCGAGACTTGGGACGAGACACGCGGAGTTCGATGATGGGACAACAGTCTCGGACCTTGATGGTGTGGTATTTGCAACAGGACTGCAACAGAGTGTTCCATTTCTCGACCCTGTCGTAGGAGCAAGTATGAAGATATTACCCTCATAGACGGGACAGAAACATATCATCATGGGTTCATATTCGATATTCGTCATTAGTTATGTTTCTTAGTTTGTTTGCACCATGCATGTCGTAACTTCGATTTCCTCTCGCATAGAATTTCATGATCAGGATGTAGCCAGCAGATTTAGTCCATTCGTCCAAACCAGCACAATTAACTGTGCGGAATTAAACCGTGAAGGTTCGGGTTCAAATTGATCTTCAGTAATCCATGCTTGTCGTAAGAGGCGACTAATGGAATCGGGAGGTCAGACTCGTAGACTTGGTTAACACATGTCATCGTATCCCCATTGATCGATGTTCATATTGATTATTGGATTGTCTGGTCCAGACTCGATAATTTGCAGATCGCCGCCTGTAGCTGGAATATTGCGGTGTGCCGCGTAAAACAACAAAAAATACACACTGAAATTCTGTTCACAACACTATAAAACCAGACTGACTCATTCATTTCTTTCAGGTGAGGAGAAACTGGAATGGTACAAGATGGTGTTCCCTGTTCATCTTCCACATGATACGATGGCCATGATTGGCTTTCTCCGAACTCATGGATCTCTGGTACCAATAGCCGAGCTTCAAGCGCGACTGGCGGCAAGAGTTGTTGCCAAGAAACACAAACTTCCAACCAAAACTGTGATGCTCAAAGATATTGACAAATGGAATAAAAGCTTTCTACGGATATATGGAAACTACAGATACTCGGTAAGAGAGCATTGCTGGAATAGTGATAAAAGCGGCGTAAAACAGTACTCACTCACAAGGTGACGTAGCTGTAACGTAACGTTTATTCTCAGTCCCAGTACTGTTCATTCTCTGGCCGTTTATTGTTGAGTAAATAGTTATGTGTGAGTTGTATAAGGTTGTATCCAGGAATATTACAGCTCTATGACCAAATCCTGTAAAAACGCATTGACCAGACAAACTTGTGATTGACGTCATGAGCAACGTCGATGTTTGAATGCATAAACTAGGGCGCCGAGCCAGACGATTAATTCTTTCAGTAGCCTGTTCTTACAAGCGAGCGTTATTTTGTTCTTATTATTATTTGTTTTCTGGCGTCCCTCCCCGTGATATTGCTGGAATATTGCTAAAATATTGCTAAAAGCGGCGTAAACTGTGCTCACTCACTCACTATTATTATTTGTAATTTCGATGGTTTTTGAGAAATATGAAATCGATTTTCTGGAAGCAAATTATTTTTTACATGGGAGCTAATTTATTTTATGACACGATAAACAGCTAGATATTTAACAGACTACAAATAAGAACTTGTTAAACGGAATCAGCAAGTACTCATATTGCAGGAACACCGTGGTGTCACCAAATATCGCAAACATCTCCCATCAGATTTACTTCTTGTCACGGCGTGGTACCTCTGAAAAAAATGTTCTGAACAAGCCTCTTCTCTTTTCCAGTTTCCGAATATCCAGATAAGGGACGAAATAGCTGCAGAGCTAGGGGTAAAGCCATCTTTGTTGGAGCTGTTGAGACTGGGACCAACCGTTGCATTCCAGTATTACCTTGGCCCAGCTTTCAACGTTCATCATCGTCTCACTGGACCCGGAGCTTGGGACGGAGCCATCCGAGCATGCGCAAAGGAACAACATGGCGCCTATGCAAATCAGCTACGGAAAGTGCCGGAGATTAAAACGAATAATTATTTTCTGCGAGCGCTATTACTTTTACCTGTTTTGTTTGGAATATATTTGTTATTTGTTCTGTAGGGAACATCCATGTTTCCACTTGACATGCAAGTATTTGCCACCGAGATCTTGCTATTTCTTCAAAGAGAGACAGTGTGTGTATGTATGACCTCAGAGTATTTTGCCTGGAGGTTCTGACTTTGCTTCCAGGAGAGACACTACGTGTTTGACCAGTCAAAGAGAGACAGTATTTGTACAGCATTTACAAATCCAACTATTCATTTGATACTCAATGCCCCCAACCAAGACCAAGATGAATGTGCTTGCCAGAACAGCCTTCAACGTGATCTGATCACTCTTTAGAGGGCTAGCTGATCATTGGTATTTTTATGTTTACATTATCATTGTGACGGAAACATTTGGAGCCAGAGTCCAGTGACTCTAAGGTTTAAAGTAAGGAAAGATATATTACATAAAATAAGTCAGGACAAATGGATGATTTAAAGAAACCAGAGAACTGAAAACTGTTGTTGAGAAAAGAAACGGGAAGATTGAAGACCGGAACCGGAAGACAGTGGTTGGTTTGGTAACACCGCACTCAGCCATATTCCAGCTGTATGACGGCGGTCTCTCAATATTCGAGGCTGGTCAAGACAATCCAGTGATCAACATCATGAACATCAATCTACGTAATTGGGATGTGATGACGTGTCAACCAAGTCACCGAACCTGACCACCCAATCCCGTTAGACGCCTCTTATGACAATCAAGGTTGCCGAAGACCAATTCTATAACCCGGATCTCCACGGGTCTTTGAGAAAGTGATGGAGGCTGAGGCTATAAATGATTATCTCGGTTTCTTACTTAATATGACAGAGGCATCTACTGTGATAAACGATGTAACAGTGCAGTAGGACATGCTTTTATATGCAGGGATTAAATTATATATACATCATAAAGTAATTAAAGAGAGATACAGCCGTGTGATGACGAGAGGTGTTCGCGAAGCCACGTGATCAACAATTTAAAGAGCAATCTCCCTCCATGAAATTAAATAAAGCCATATCGAAACCTCAAAAGTTCCTGTCCCGATGTTAACTGAAAGGAGGTTGGATTGTTGTTTTACGCCGCACTCAGCAATATTCCAGCTATATGGCAGAAGTATGTAAATAATCGAGTCTGGACCAGACAATCAAGTGAGCAACATGCACCATGAGCATTATCTACGCAACTGCGATACGATGATACGTGTCAACCAAGTCAGCGAGCCGGATCACCGGATCCGGTTAGTCGCCTCTTACGACAAGCATGGGTTACTGAATATCAACTCTTTCAATATTCACGGGTCATGTTGCTTTGTGCTCGAGTGAGTGAGTATGGTTTTACGCCGATTTCAGAAATATCACGGCTGGGGACACCAGAAATAGGTTGAAGCGTTGGCTCGTCACGGAGAAGGCCCGGGTACGATTCCCCACATGGGTACAATGTTTGAAGCTCATTTCAGGTGTCCTCCGCCGTGATATTGCTGGAATATTGCTAAAAGCGGCGTAAAACTAAACTCACTCCACCCTTGTTATGTGGCGTTTGATAGAAAGAACACGTCTCACTTGTCTATCCCGTAGCAATCCTATTATTGATCTTTTTGAGAGTGATATTGTAATTAGTGACAAAATCGATAGTCATAGAAATATGTATGTCTAATATTTGGCACACATGTTACACACGACAGGATAGGTTTCAATGAATGCTGAATAAAACTCGAAAACTTCAGAATTCGTTTGCTGATTCCAAACAGATTTCCTTGCATCATAAAGTTCGCGGAATAAAATTCACAGCATGATATACACGTGTATTAAAATAACATTTTTTTAATATTAAAAATGACACTGGTTATGATTTCAACACGCACGCCTGTGCATGACTGTATTACGACATGTCATAATACACTCGATGTCATAAAGTGCTCCGACAAAAATACACAACGTTATATATTTCAATACCATTTTGTAATATCGAATAAGTTACACCGTGCATCCATTCAACACGCACGGAAGTGCAAAAAAGGAAATGTACATTATTACAGTCTGTTAAATACCTTCACGCAATCTGATGGTGTTATCAAGGTATATTTATTAATATACACATTTTGTTGTTGAGGTATATTTGAAAAGACCGTCACTTCATGATACATTATGTTAGCACGATATGTGTACTGAAAACATGTTACGGAGCTTGATTGTTTTAGTGGATGTATCTATATTGAAATCACCGAAAAAATAGACCATAACTTATTCATAATCCCTTATTTTGTTCAATTTATATTGAGGGTCCACTATATATAATAAACTATGCTTATAACGAACACGTATGTAACGAACTGACGGATATAACGAACTGGTCGCGGACACTGGCCAGGCACGTAGCAGGCAAATGTATCCGTGTAAGCCCGATAGGTTGTACCTAAAAGCCTGAGAATGACTACAGAAGGGAATAACGTACACGTTTTTGTTGAAGAGCGATTGTAAATACCTGCGTTTCAGTTATGATTCACATGGACTCGTGCACCTCTAACAAACACCTTCACATACATGATGGTGGAAAAACAATCATCACTGAAACAAAGACATCTTTAAAATTTATGATATGAAGAATAACATGTTTACTATACATGGTGACTGTATTGGTAATGCTTGGTTATCAAAGAATATTGTAGTCAATATGATTCATAGAGGGATTGCCATTTTTTAAATAGTTCTGATGACGTGTTTGTAGGTATTTTTGGCAAGAATTAGAAAAAAACACTTTTTTAGCAAATATGTGTAAGCCCGGGCTTTTTTTATAATGGTACTACGCCCCTGCTGGCTGAAAATAAGATGATTTTAGAAGTTGGGAAGAACAATAATGACAATTTATGGATAACAAGAATCTACACCGAAACATCGCACTCACAAAATGAAAGTTGTCATCCATAAATTTGTCACTATTGTAAAATAGTCACGTTTGGTTACGACTGTAGTTTCCTGTTGAGTATACAGTCTAAGTAAACTTAGGCTCAGCATTAGGCTCAGCATTATTCGTTATACAGCTATACGGTACATCAGTCTAACGAATAATACTGAGCCTAATTATACTTAAACTGGTTGAGTATATTGCTTAATATATTGTGTTGCCCGTGTCTAGGACTACAGCATGAGAAGTGAGTGATCAAGCTTTTTGGTGGCAGTCTGTAAATAATCGAGTCTGGACCAGAGAATCCAATGATCAACAGCATGGACATCGATCTACGCTACTGGGATACGATGACATGTGTCAACCACAACTCGAGCCTCTTACGACAAGCATGAGTTGCTGAAGATCACTTCTAACCCGGATCTTCACGGGTCACTGCAGCATGGAATGTTCTTGACCACTGCAGCCCCTATTGTTTACGTACACAGATATGTGAGCAGCAAAATTACTCCGGTATAACTATATATGTTAGCTTATATTTCGTGATATTTGGTTCAACGTATTGACAGAGTTATATGATTATCAGCTCGGTTTCGAAAATGCGACAAAAGTGTGTTTAATACTGAGCTCGAGCTGTAATGCTGTAACACTCAAAATATGGTCAAAAATAGAAGAGACACACATGTACTTCAGCAAACAAGCTGGAGAGAGTGAGTTTGGCTTTACGCCGCCTTTTAGCAATACTCCAGCAATATCACGGCGGGGGATACCAGAAATGAGCTTCACACATTGTACCCATATGGGGAATCGAACCCGGGCCTTCGGCGTGATGAGCGAACGCTTTAACCACTCGGCTACCCCATCGCCCCTCTCGCCGTAATGAATCTTCAAAAGCACGCTTGAGATGATTGTAAAATCCTGGTCATATACACACACACAAAAAACACAACTTCAAAGTATATGTACAATTGGTTGATATCATTTTCATGCACACGAATGTCATGACAAACAGAAGAGTAAAAATAAATAAATAAATGAATAAATAAAACAATATCGTAAAAATTTAACACACATAAACACATTGCATGAACCTTTGATGTGTACAGCTAGAAACTCAACCACAAACAGTTCATTCCTAGGTATTTCCAAAGAGCTACGATCACAACGGCAACGAAACAAGACAGTCCAACGGTCGCACAGGAACACCCAGTGTTTGGAAGCAGGTGTTTATTCCTTCCAACAGGTTTAGACAGGTATCCTTCTGTGAGGGCAGCTTCAATAGCATCCCCAGCACCACCCCAGGGATGAGGGCCCCACAGTCGGTAGTAATAGGGGAAGGCGGGGCCATAGTAGTACAGGTAGGCCAGTCGGGGTCCGGCCTTGACCAGGTCCAACCAGGTAGGGGCCACGCCCAGTTCCGCGGCCATCTCGTCTCGGATTTTCAGATTTGGGATCTAACAGAATAATAAAAAAGTTATGTTATTAAAATTCTTATTTGCTGATGTCGTTTTCACAAGAAATATGGCAAAGACCTCGGTTTCGTTTTGGGAAAAGGTTAGCCTAGTGGTAAAAGCGTTGACTCCTTGTGACGAAAAACCGGGTTCGATTGGCTGAATGGGTAACATAGTAAGGCAAGGACATTGGAGAATGGCGACTGAAAAACTCGCGGTTGACGTATGTCGGCCAACTTGGAGTAATACATTTCGTTCAGAAAATAATTCTCCATGCACTTTTGTAAAAGTCAATGAGAATGTTATTAAACAGTGTTTTTCTCCAAGAACCCGGTGCATATTTCTCAAGGTGCGATTAAGGGCTGTGGTATGTATATTGTAACTGTCTCCACTGCTGGCATTTTACAGACATGTTTAGACAGGAGCCCGGTTTAAGACGTCATGCGATTTTTCAGACATGACATTGTGTAGACAGGATCCCAGTTTAAGACATCATGCGATTTTACAGACATGTGTAGACAGGAACCCAGTTAAAGACGCCATGCGATTTTATACTACAGACATGTGTAGACAGGAACCCAGTTTAAGACGTCATGCGATTTTACAGACATTTGTAGACAGGAACCCAGTTTATGACGTCTTCACCGCCACCGTTGTACAGTCAGATCCGAGACTAGCCGTTTTACGATCGATGTATGATTGTATGTATACCCAGGTAGCCTATTTCTACATTTAAAAACGCAAATAATGGTTCTTACCATTTGACACGCTATAAATACACTTGCCGAGTAATATAATCGCGGAAATATGCGCCAAAAGCACATCTATCTAGATATTAATGACAAAATGTAAACTGCCATTTTACGATTCTAGTCTCTGGCGTTGACGGCGTTAGCTCATATGACGTAAGTCGTGACCATGGGTGTCGTCACGAATACTTCTTGCCTTATATTTGTAGCATCCAAAGCTTTGCAAGATGTTTTGGTTCCACCGTTCCACGTCCTCCATCATGACGTGGTAGGGTGGCAGTTTGTGTCCTCCAGATAATACTCGCGCTGCCAGTCGGCCTTGAACTTCAACCAAGGCCAAAACTGTCGCAGCTGATTGGAAAGATCCAATCACAGCCAGCGTATGATGTGGCAGCGTCAACGGAAACGTCATCTTGTACAGATACAGCTTGTCTTTACCTGGAAACATGCATGAAGGTGAAGGTGAAGGTAATTAGCAAAATGTATACATAATTCATAACTGCGAACTTTTATACTGATGCACTGAGGTCTCTTGTAAGTGCCATCGATATATATAATACGGCCACTCGTGTAATGCCGAACTCCATGCCGCACGCGCATGCTCTATGCGCATACAACATGATGGACATTTTCATCCCGGATAATCCAAGCTGCCCGTGAGGTGCCAGGACGTTAATAGTACTAGGCAGTGTTCGAAATAGCCACTGGCCCGCTAGCCCGTGGCTAGTAAATATTCAGTCGGGACAGAAAATCTCCATAGTCACTGGCCCGAGAGGCTCGTGAATTTTCATGGGGTCATTTTGTAAAAACATATATATCACTCTCTGCGACTTGTTAAGTTTTAATACACTTTTAAATCATGCAAGATTATGGCCTGATAAAATTGTTCATCATATTAGCAGCTTAATGAACCCCGTGGTTACATTCAAATTTCGGGCCAGTGAATAATTTTGTGGGCTAGTAACTTTCAGGCATAGCTAGACCGTCTGGCTAGCAAAATTTGGAAATTATTTCGCACACTGGTACCAGGTAAACAGAATTAATTTTGAACGAACTCATTTAATTTTGCCTACGGTGAGACAACATGTGTAACGTGTGCTTGACTGGGCAGGACTGAAGTCCTTGAATCTCTCAGGAGTCAGGCTGCCAAACACAGTCTCTCATCCAAGGACGATGGCGAGACCCACTTTGCTTAACGTCAACTTGCTAAATGCTCAAAAACACACACCACCATGCTATAACGATATCTCTCAACCAGGCAGTCCCTATTTGTCATCCTGTCTGAGCACCATAAGTTTCCAGTGCATTTGCACATACAGCCGGTTTCTTAGTCGACCTTTACAAGGGGACGTAATCCATGGAGATCCGGGTTAGAATTGGCCCCCAGCAACCACTGCTTGTCGTAAGAGGCGACTAACGGGATCGGGTGGTCAAGCCCGCTGACTTGGTTGACATATGTCATTTTATCCCAGTTGTGTCGATCGATTCTCATGCTGTTAATCACAGGATTTTCTGGTCCGGCCTGGATTATTTACATCCCACCGCCATATTGCTGGTATATTGCTGAAGGAGGCGTTAAATAAACAAGGGAATCGAAAGTCTATGTTAGGAATAGTTTTACGAACAGGAAGATCGCTTATCGGGGTGACGAAAATTGCTTATAAAGTATTGTTCAGTCAGAGTCCATGTCAAACAGATATTTTGTGTACATTACTTTATTTAGGAACCATGCACCGAGGGGCAAATAAGTAATGACGGAATTATGTCCCTAAGGTACAGCAGGATCCGCGCGTCCGCTGACTATGTACCTTTATATCCACTCACTCACTTACTCACCTCCTTTTGCTTCATCGGGTAGAAAACTTTGTCCGCGACTGTAACCTGTTGCAAACAAAATAGTGTCAATATCCTTGAGAACAGTACCGTCCTCGAACTCAGCCTCGGTTTTGCCCACCCTCATCAGCTTGCCTGCGATCTTCACCCGACCACATGCAATCTGTTGGTAAATGAAGTCGTTTATCATCATGGTGAGATCTGGGACCTTGTCAACGCCGGTCGTCACTCCAGCGGCTGTGTGGTCTAACCGAGAATTAGCTATGTCACAAATGACGTTGCTTAACGCTGTCTGATTCCTGACGTTACACCTCCTTTGTGTCACGTATCCGAGGGGCTGACCTCCTTCAAGCAGTCGAGGGATTATGTAGGTTCCTTTCCCAACACTCAAGTAGACCTGCAAGGAAAAGGAAGCACTCAGTGTCACGAATGAGGTAATCGAGTGAAAAATCGTTTTTGACAGTGTTTCCATTAAACTGCTGGTTGTAAATTGAATTGCAAACGGAAGACAGGACTTCGCTGAAGTATGTATGTTTTACGCCGCCTTTTACAATATTCCAGCAAAATCACATCGGGGACACGTTGTACCCATGTGGGGAATCGAACTCGGGTCTTCGGCGTGACAAGCGAACATTTTAACCACTTGGCTACTCCCGCTGAAACCCACGAAAGTATTTCATAATAATTAGAAACTTTAGATCCCACGAAAAACGAAATCCTAATCTGGGCATGGACGCAACAGTCTTCACATTGGTTAACAACGGAGGGGCGGTGGGGTAGCCTAGTGGTTAAAGCGTTGGCTCGTCACGCCGAAGACCCGGGTTCGATTCCCCACATGGGCACAATGTGTTAAGCCCATTTCTGGTGTCCCCCGCCGTATATTGCTGGGATATTGCTAAAAGCGGCGTAAAACTAAACACAGTCAATCAGTTAACAACGGTTTGGGCAAAAATTGGCCTCCGTGTTATCAACACGCCGCTGCTGCAACTACAACTACTTCTACGTCCACTAATACTCCTACTTAGGTCAACGCCTGAGAATATACCGTCTTGATTATCTGTCGAAACACATTCCCATGAGCACACATTTCAGTTGCGTTTAGATAATATGGCCTTCTGTCAACTCCCATTGTTTACTGGTCTAGTATTCCCAATAGTTTCATGTTGCTGTTTTTTAAATTCAAGGCAATAGTACAGCCAGTCAGGAATCTTCACCATGGATGACCATACCTGTTTAGCTACATGGGATGCTGTTACGGCCATATCACCAGCGGAATTACCAGTGCCTGAAAAGAAATAGAAAACATGGGCCTGTGTCTCTAACCAGGTTCCAGTAAAACGTTTAAAATTCTTCTGAGAGTAAAACTTTTGCAACATGGCCTGGAGGTCAGTCTTAATTATTACATATGTCTTACACGTCACAATGCATCAAGGTGATTTCAAGACGTAATGTGCAAACTTTAGCCGATTGACAGCTCAGATTCTAATGTAATTTTCCCTAAAAAAATCGTGTAGAATAAATATACACAAAATATTGACTGAAATGCAGTCTCAGAAATAAATTGCCTCTGCTATAAAATAACACAAAGGGGGAGGGAACGTAATTGTTTTCGATTCCTAGGTTCCTGTTTCCAACAGGTGGGGTTATGAGAATCACCATTGTTTGTTTGTTGTTTAACGCCGCAAATAGGCATTATTTCAATTGTACATCGTCTGTAAACAATCGACTCTGGACCAGACAATCTAGTGATCAACAATATGAGCATCGATCTACACAGCTGGGATACGATGACATGTGTCAACCAAGTCAGCGAGCCTGACCACCCGATCCCGTTAGTCGCCACTTACGACAAGCATGAGTTGCTGAAGATCAGTTCTAACCCGGATCTTCACGGGCTTCGGTCGCATGTTTTGACGAGGATAGAGCGGGGTGTGATGCACATAAATCCCTGTAGCATTGACGATATAATGTGAATTTGCCCGTATTAGATAATTTCGGACCAGAATTTAGCCCCGAAAATAATCCTTGGGCTGTCAGCTCCATACCATTACTCATGGGTTTTATCAAAGTGATAAAGATGATCGCGTTGACTTTCAGACAGTATCATGTTATAACACCCTGGTCCGAATGATGTACTTTTTAAGGAACCCACCCCTATCACCCTCTCTCTGTGAAACATACCCACAACCAGCACTCGCTTGTCCTTGTATTTTGTCCCATCCTTGAACGTTTTCGAGTGTTCGACAGTCCCTTCAAATGTCTGGAGTCCTTCAACTTCAGGAATTCGGGCATCAGAGAACCCGGAGCACACTATGACGCAGTCATAAACGTCCCGATAGACCGTCTTCGATGCATCCGTCGCTTCAACTTCCCATTTACCAGTGACGTCATAGTCACCTGACTTCCGGATGTGGAGAACCTTCGTTTTGAAATGGATGTACTTCCGGAGGTCAAACTTCTCGCAGTAGAGGTTGAGATATTGGTGAACCAACTCATGGGTCAGAAAAGGTGGGTAATCCTCTGGATATGGAAAGTCACTGAAGCAGAACAGGTCTTTAGGCGAGTTGGTGGTCAAGTTGTCAAATGCCCGTGCACCCTGACCTTCTCTGTATCCCTCTGTGTAGTACCATATTCCGCCTACAGCATAGCAACAGCAGTTTTGTATTTGCCTCGTTGTCTTCATGGAATCACATTCCATGTTTTCATGGAAAATAGTGTCGGAAAATGAGAGGTTGTCAATATTTGTCAAAAACAGTTTTTAACTAACAATGTGAGGCTTACATCAGACTACTAACTTCGGGTGAGTGAGTGAGGATGGTTTTACGCCGCTTTTAGCTATATTCCAGCAATATCACGGCACGGGAGCCCAGAAATTGACTTCAAATATTCTACCCATGTTGGTCCACGATGTAATCATAACAACATGTTTGGGTACGAACGCTTTACCCATTAAGCTACCCAACCACCCTACCCAAACTTGGATCAGGATGAAGCTTAGCTTAGTGGTTAAGGTGTTCGATCGTCACACCCAAACACCGGTTCCTGGCGTCCCATCGCCGAGACATTAGCAGAAGCGGCTTAAAACTGTTCCCAATTGCTTTTTTTGAGGAAAGTATATCTTGGTTCCAAATCGAAAGGATGAAAGAAATATTTGTTTTAATAACATGGATTTGACTTACAAATGTACCCAGTTTGCGAAAGAGTGAATAAGTATAGTTTTACGTCCCATGTTGCAAAATCCCAAAAATATCACGGCGGGGGTTACAAAAATTGTGCTTCACACATTGTTCCCATGTGGGGAATCGAAACCGGGTTTTCGGCGTGACCAGCGAACGCTTTAACCACTAGGCTACGTCATCGCCCCGAGCAACGTAAAATGTTTGGAGATCAATTACCGATATCATCGAACTGTTCCAGACACACTGGTTCCAGACCTTCTTCTAAACAGGATTTGATGGCACCTAAACCGGAGATCCCGGCTCCGACAATGACCACTCTCCTCTGTGAACCCATCCTTATGACTGACCCGCTCTTCTGTTGGAAGCTTTGTACGAACTTCACAGCATAATCATTACAACATATCCCGCGTGATGGTATTAAAAAACTCATATGTTGGTCGTTTGTATGTTACTAGTTCGTTGAATCAATCATCAGACAAAACATATATGTGTTCGTTTGTCTTGTGCAAGGTGTTCAAACATGTGGTATAAAAAACCATCCATGTATACATTGTCATAATATGTTGGATTCATTAATTGATAAAGCTTCGAAATATGTTTCCAAATCTACGGAATGTGTCAATGTTAATGGATATAATATCATATTTTGTCGAGTCTGTTTATAATGAACTTATTTTGATAAATGAAACATACGATTTTATCTAATATCCCCGGCGTTGAACAACAAACAGAAAACATACATTGCACATTACCTCGAAATTTGTGAGTATGTGTTGTATATAGGTCTGAAAATTGAAGGCTGCGCCGTACATTGTGCTCAAACAGCATCCAGCTATAACTAAGATAGATATCCATATCCATACAACCGCCTCCGTGGTGTAGTGGTTAGAGCGTCCTCCCGGAGAGCTGAAGGTTGCGGGTTCGACCTCGGCTGCGTCTTACCAAAAGACGTTAAAAATATGGTACTTGTTGGTCCCTGCCTGGCGCTCGGCATTAATATGTACAACAAGGACTGGTCGGCTCGGAGTCAGTATAATGTGTCTGAGCGGGGTATTCATGCTTAACTGCGGCATGGTATCTCAGTGAGCTGGCACTATTGAACCAGCTTAAGTCTGGGCAAGTACAAGCAGCCACACATACACGTCGTCGTATGAGCGAAATATTCTTAAGTACGACGTTTACGAAATGTTTCATATCAATATATCCACAATGATATGCATTGAAATCGTCTCCAATCAGTTATATCCAATTATCATTTTCCTTCCATCTTTTTTCTTTTTTTCTGATTATCGAATTAAGTTTGAATTGATCTCTTTTTCATAGTACTTTGATATTCTATGTATGTCAATACCAGTGGTTGATGTCATGAACGACTATAGTCAACAGGTATAATGACCTATATCCAAACAGCTGCAAGTAACGCAATAAACCCAGGATCGATATTTTCCATATCGGAATAGTCCTACAGTTGGCACTGTATTGGCAAGTACGTAGTGAACAGGGCAGGCCTCTATTCACCAAGCACTAAGGTGATCGTAAGTGAGTGAGTAAGTGATTTTAGTTTTACGCCGCTTTTAGCAATATTCCAGCAATATCACGTTCGGGGCACACATTAGAAATGGGCTTCACATATTGTATCCTTGTGGGGAATCGAACCCGGGTCCTCAGCGTGACGAGCGAACGGTTTAACCACGAGGCTACCCCACCGCCTGATTGTAAGTAGTGCAATGTTAAAGAATTGGAGTTAAGGTTAACCTTAGTAAAGGTTGCTTCGTGAAAGGGGCCCCGACTCCATTCGTCTGAAGATTCCATAATTTAAGCGCGTCATACAGAGTAGTCTGACTTATGAAACAGCCAAACTCGGATTTTCAATTCGACGTCACAGTTATATGTGAATGTCTTCTACCTGTTTAAATAACAGAGGTTTTCAACAGGAACTTTGTAAAAGCATTCTTCAATCAAATGTGCAATTCAACCCTTTTCTCTGAAAAGAGCAGAGTTCACATTCACAGAATGTAACTGTAGTGAGTGAGTGAGATTAGTTTTACCCCAAAATCAGCAATATTTCAGCTATATGACGGTGGTGTGTAAATTATCAAGTCTGGACCCGACAATCAAGTGATCAACAGTATGAGCATCGATCTGCGCAATTGGAACCGATGACATGTGTCAACCAAGTCAGCGAGCCTGACCACCCGATCCAGTTAGTCGCCTCTTACGAGAAGCATTGGGTTACTGAAGATCAATATTCTAACCCGGATCTTCACGGGTAGAATGTAACTGTAAATGTGAGACTACATTCATTGATTTACAGGCAGAGTCACGGAATGCTGTAGTTTATTCAGTGAAAGATGAGTACATATTATTTACTTGACATACGTGTCTGAAATGTATTCCTTTAATTCATCTGCTTTTATGGTGGAACAGTAGATGGATGACAATTTTAATCTTTGTTTTCTCAGTTTAACATACGTGTCTGCATTCGGAAATTATATCTAGTTACTTGCATCCCCCAGTGTAATGGTCGAGCTTCTCGATTCGAAGGAGTTCGAAAGCAAAGTGACCATTTGCCTTCATAGTAGCCGATATAGCCGACATTTTCTTTTGGCGAACCGGAGCGAAGTATATCATCTGAAATGGTGGCAGAAAATGACGTCATTAACATCACAGATAAACGATAAACATCACAGTATCTTCAACAAACAAAAGCAAGGGAACTTGTCTTTGGGCAATAGCATCTTCAACAAACAAAAGCAAGGGAATTTGCCTTTGGACAATAGTATCTTCAACAAACGATAGCAAGGGAACTTGTCTTTGGACAATAGTATCTTCAACAAACAAAAGCAAGGGAACTTGCCTTTGGACAATAGTATCTTCAACAAACAAAAGCAGGGGAACTTGCCTTTGGACAATACTTTAATATTGTTCATCAAATTGAATTGATGATTACCTCTTTGGTCAAACCAGTGGCCATGGTAATGATATTGACTAACAACATCAGTCTAACCCTTCAGACTTAACCAAACGTGTGTTATACTCACTTAATCGTGGCCTTTGGGAATTATATTACTCTATCAATTAAAAGCATTTTGCTGCAACATAATACTTTATTCGAAAAATCTTCTAAGAATGTTTCTAAATGATCACAATTTAAAAGGAGAGGATGGGGAAGAGAAGACAGCGGCGATGAGGAACTTAGAAACACAGAAACAAACCCAGAAACACACAAATGAGATTAATGAACTGTGCAAGGTTTTTACCTCCACTGGAAGACTTGCTAGAGTTCTGAAACATGCCACCCGTTGACCTGCGTTCACGATGCTCATTTCCCTCTCAAACATCGTTTTCAGCATAGCGTCATACTGAGTTGTTGTCATATCTGGAATATAAGAATGATTTGAACGAAAAACATGTTTCTGGGATAGCGCTGCAAATGTGTACAAAATCCGTGTGGACATGTTCTCAGGCTACATGTACGAGATAAACTGTCCATCTGGCATGTTTCCGAATAGGGCGCTAATTTCACAACACGTTTACAGGATTGAGTAGGGTGATAATTTAATGTAAACTGTACTACTGTAAATCCACCGGTAAGTGGTTGATTAAACGTAAGCCACCTTAGATTGCAGTGTGTACCTTCAACCGTCTTCCTTCTTCATTATAAAAGTATACGTTGGCTCGTCACGCCGAAGACCCGGGTTCGATTCCCCACATGGGCACAATGTGTTAAG
>VKKT01003231.1:49981-74678 GCA_008038995.1 Haliotis laevigata | reverse complement strand
TATGACGCGGTCGGGGATCGAACCCGCGACCTTCCGCTCTCCGGGCGGACGCTCTAACCATACACCTAGTAATGAATACACCCTCACTATAGCCTTTTTCGACAATACTGAGCCTTAACATCTCATATAAACCATCTTGCAACAAATATTTGGTGGCTGTTGATTCATTTACCTTCAACAATCTGAAGCATAATAATGTTTGTTTTTGAAGATTATTATGCAAGATTCTGGTAGGTGTACTTACGATTATTTCGCTCACATGACGACGTGCGTGCATGTGTATGAGGCTGCTTGTACTAGAACAGATTTAGACTGGCTTTATAGTGCTAGCTCACTGAGATACCACTCTGATCCGACCAGACCAGTCCCATTAATGCCGAGCCCTAGGCAGGGACCAACACGTACATTTTAACGTCTTTGGTAAGACGCGGCCGGGGATATAACCACCGACATTCTGATCTCCGGGCGGACGCCTAACCACTTCACCACGGAGACGGTCGATTCTGGTAGACACATCAGATGAAATAAACTGCATACAGATTTGACATACATTTAAAATTGTAAACTAAATGAAGCATGTCATATATTGACGACCATTAGAATATGTATATTTCAACATATGTTCCTGTATTTCAAACTACGAAATATATTTAGAGTATCACTTAGTTTTGGGGTACAGGTTTGGGCTGGGTTTCGTTAGGTATGGAAATATGGTTTGGAGTATAAAGTTCTGTACGCGACATAGTTGTTCCGTTGTTTAACACTGTGTTGTAGCAGGGATAATCTACAACATATATAGTCTCCCTGTAGTCAGTAAAATAAAAGGTATATCACGTAAATAAATACGTAAGCAATCGAATCCTGAATTATGTTCCATGGTTTCTTCATGGCACAATGTTAAACATTCAACAAGTTATTCAACCATATCACCCTAACCAAAACGAGGGTACTGGTGATCTGTTTTGACACCAGCTAGGGTCTAAGGGTCTGAAGTTATGTGAGCCTGTTTATATGCCCCATCAACCTTTGTAAATGGAGATGTTAACAGCTATTACAAGACAAATCTTATGGATTTAGTTTTCACAAGGTTTCTTGGCTAGTTCTTGCAACCTGTCTTGTGTCACTCCACCAACTTCTAAATGTCTTTGAAGAATTTTAACAGCTATTGTTCCATACCAGTTAGAGGTCAACCCAAATTAACTTTGCACTGATCTATCCATTCACCAAACGATTGATGCACACTTCAGAAATGCAGGTTTTACCATTCCCCATGGGAAAGATTATGAGAACAGTGTGTTTCTCCATAGCCTATAGCTGCTGAAGGCTTAAAAGTTGTAGGTCATCAGAATCGGTGTCCTTCAAGTTGTTACCAACAACATAACAAAGTGCAGATTGTAAAATTTATTAAACTCCACAATATCTATGGAGTTTTTGAACTCCGCCCGATCACATTGCGATGACATGACAGAAGAAAGCCTGACATTAACAACACTTCAAGTCAATCTTGTTACTGGACTAGACATGTGTATGTCCTTATAGTACATCCTGTTCCAGAAAAAAGTAAGAACACAAGCTGTTACAAGTCTCTGGAAACAGGTCTTGGTCCAAAGTGAAGTATGCTTTAAACATTAACAAGGCAAAAACAGTCCGTCTTCACTGGCTGAATTTTGAAGTGGGTCATATAATTAAATCTGACTTAAAGAACAAATTATAGTGAACAGCTATGTTCCATCACAGGCAAAATGTAGCGCAAATAGGGTTGTGCAACAAAGAGAAAATGACCAGTCTTCCCATATGTGGCAACGTGCTTCCCTCGCTTTGGTTCGAAAAATATTTATAATATCAAAATAAAATATTGCCATCATCAAAGGTAGACACCCATTTCCTCACCGAGTTGTGCTCTCAGATTTCCAACCTCATATTTAATAATTACTCACATACAATATATTTAATTCAACATTTTAAGCGCTAATTGTGGCATGTCAAATCGTTCTTCGACTCCATTACCCCTGCCAGCTTCCGGTTCAACGGAGTGGAGTAACAAGAAAAAGCAGAAACTAAACACAAATATCATATTGTATAATTTTACCATTAAACTGTTGGGGATTATTTTTCTTATCTGCTGTCATTATTGTTACAATTTCCGTAACATGTATTCTACAAAAACACTTCTGGCGTAACGGGTAAATGAAAGCATATTTAAGTTTGACTCCCCTGTTCCTTCACTCCGTTGAACCTGAAGCTGGCAGGGGTAATGGAGGCAAAGAACAATTTGACATGCCACGAATGGCGCTTAAAATGTTGAATTAAATATATTGTATGTGAGAAATTATTAAATATGAGGTTGGAAATCTGAGAGCACAACTCTGTGAGGACATGGTTGTCTACCTTTGATGATGGCGATATTTTATTTTGACACTAAAAATATATTTCGAACCGAAGCGAGGGAAGCACGTTGCCAACCTTTGCTTGCTTCGCGTGCATATGGGAAGACTGGTCATTTTCTGTCTGATGTGCAACCCTATTCGCGCTACAATTTGCCTGTGGTTACATGAAATACAATTCACTGACAATACAGTGAGAATTCCATGCCAATGAAGATTTCTCACTGACAAAGTGACTTCAAAATTATGGATGTCAAACCAACATTTTGTGCCAAGCGAACTGAGCATATGACTTGAAACATGAACCATGCGCATAATTCTGATAAGTTAGAATATGAATATATAATTTGCTACAAAGGGCAGTCAATGAAATGTGGACTTGATTCACATTGTGCTTTACAAGGTGTATATTTACACTGACACTGGTTTTACACACTGGAATCTGTACACTGTCTTGTAAGAAAATTTACATAACATACAGCAATATAAAATTAGCATGCCATACATCAACATTTACAAAGCATAGATAAGAAAGCAGACTTGATATTGTGGTCAATATATCTTGCATACTGAATGACAAGAAAAGAATAAAACCATAATATCAGTCTTATTAGCATTGTCAATATTTTTGTTCTTCACACCTCAGGATGATGTTTGCATTGAAAGATATGAAATATATTTCAATGAAATGTAATACACCACATGGTTATAGGTGATAAATACAATTATAGTGACTGTTTTATAGTTCACATGAAAAAATATCAAAGGTATTTTCTTGTTTGTTGTTTACCCCCACTCAGCAATATTTAAGTTCTAACATGGGGGCTTGTAACTAATTGCGTCTATACCAGATACTCTAGTGATTGATACTATGAGCAAAGATCTGGGCTGTTAGGGTACAATGACATATAATAAACCAATTCACCAAAGTTGCCTACCCATTCCACTTATCTCTCGAGCACACAGATAACTGATGTTATAACCTGGAATCAACACAAGATCAAATAGGAGGAATAGGGAAATGTTACCGTGAATGACTGAGTTATTAAGGTGCCGTGTGTCAACAATGTGTGAAGACACGTCAGTTTTCTACACCAAACAGATTTGCCAAGAAGACCAATAGCTGCATTACTGAGACTTATACACAGGCAAAACTGCTGAAGCATATTCAGTTGGAAAAGGCCTATTTTTCAGATCACCTTGCTATAGAAAGTTGATGAAGTCCTCCATTATAACATAAGGCCATTGAAAAATCTGAGGTGCAAAATGTGTCGGTTATGTCCAAAAATTCTTTTTTAATGTTGTATGATATCAATGACAACTGTATATTGAAATAACTAAGAATTACCATGTGACACTGAAAGAACATGTAGAAAACCTTCAACATTTTTTTATGCTACACCCTCTAATACTACAGTAATGCCAAAGACATGTAACATATTTGTGTATCTTTTAGCATAAAAGTCTATAATGAAATAAAGAATTTTCCAAACCCGATATATGCAATGTGAGCGACATAAGCTATCAGACTAAATAGTCACATCAATCCAAGAAAAATAGTATTCATATCATCATCAAATAGAAGGAATTCAATATATGCACACCCTTGCTGTATGGTGAATAGGGTACCAACTGCTTCCGGTGACAAATGACGATGTCTTAATTGTTAAACCTTACATTGTGCCAACATTATTCTTACACCTTTTCAGTATGAGTGAGTGAGTTCAGTTTTACACCACTTTTAGCAACATTCCAGCATCATCATGGCAGGGGGACACCAAAAATGGGCTTCACACATTGTACCCATGTGGGGAGTCTAAGCTGGGACTTCGGCGTGATGAGTGAATGCTTTAACAACAAGGCTACCCCACCGCCCACCTTTCCAGTAAGTTTCAATATGCCTTTTCCATATTATTCTTTCTTACTTTAAAACGACAATGTAAGAAGTATTGAATATGAATATTGATTCATTTTTTAGCAATTACTAGAAGAAAATATCAGTATTTGCTGGTACAGTTTATTGTACACAGTAATATAATTCTTAAGAATACAACAGCAATTCATAGAATATATACGATCCAAATGCCAACAGAAGAATCCACTTGTTTTAGAAATGGAACTACATCACTGGAAGACTGGCAGTGACAGCCTGCAACCCCACAGACATGTAATCTACATGTAACAAACACATTCAAGTCATATCGTACACCACGGATATGTTAACATCAGAAAATTGTCCAAGCGGTGCAGGTTGTAGACAACTGCCACTTTGGCAAGCCTTGGTATTGTGCTGACAAACCAACAACCATAATCAGGGCTAATCTGGGATTCGAACACATGACCAGTGGGTCCTGATGCAAAGGGAAGCAACTCTGCCAAGTGTAGCCCACACATGTGTCTCTTGTCTGGCTGACATTACTTTTGGATAGTAAAGAAAATAACCCCTCATTTGACAACACATGCTACAGTCAAGGACTATATGCTGCAATTTAGCAAAACATAATTCATCTTGAATTGAAGTTATGAAGGAAATGTGCACGCTGGAAATTTTAAAATAGCATTGAAAGTTGAACACATATATCTGATAGCTGAAATTTTGAAAATGAATTTATCGACCAAGAATATCACATTAGAAGTAAGCAATATTTCTCTCCATTTTGATAGTAAATGGACAAAAAAATGAAATGCACCTTCAACCTATGTAAGTTTGTTTATGATGCATTGAACACTAAAACACCATAACAGTAACTGTTCATGTCACGTCACCATGGTTACCCTAAAACAAACATGTGAAATCACCTTTCACCATATCATTGAATATTTGTAGGAACTATTTTCAACAATAAATATTGTTCTCTAAAAAGCAAAACAATAAACAAAATATAACTGATAATTAATCTATTGTCATTAACCTTCAAAACATTTCACAATCATCTTACTTCTGTATCACGGTTATGGCATATTTGATGCTAGATGCAAACGAAATTCATTTGCCAACCTTAACCACATTTTCCCCCCAATCCATTGTATTCCTTTGTTATATAAATGAATAAATTAAATCAAAATTTGAAGAATTTTCATCATATTATACTGCAAAGTAAAGCCAGTCAATTTAGATCTATCTTGTATATTTTTATTAAATGTCAGTTGCAGTATTTCTATCTGTCAATGTTCATTTGAATTGTAACTAATCAATGTAAATGTGACATCTGTATTCAGCCAATGAACTTCAAAGATCAATCAGTCTTGTGTGTCATTGGAGGAAACTCATTATCATCGTCCAATCGTAGTGCAGCAATGCCTTGTCCCTCTACACCGTCCCCGCCCACGGCACCCTCAAGCTCCTCCTGATAGGGCTGAGATTCTGCAAAGTAAACACAAATACCTCAGTTGTCTTGTCTCAGAGAAACACCTTCAAATCTAGAACAAATGTCTCCGCTATCATTACAAGGTTTCTTCATGTTTAAATTTCATCATTTAATATCACTGTCAATATTCATTTTAAGACCTAACTGAAGAACCTAATTAAAATCAGTGCTGATGTAGACATTACTCAAAGGAAGTCCAAGAACACGAGACTTCATGGCCAAGACAGTTTAACTGTTGGCAAATTGAACTTTTAGATGTTCGTAAAGTCAGGTTAGGGCTATTTTTAATATATAGATTGCATATTTAATATACACAACTAGAATTAAGAATAACACAAATATTACCCAAAATCAAAACATGAAAACATAATATTCACAAAGTTAGCTCTCTAAAACACTTATCTTGGTATCTCTGTAATTTTCTCTGAATTTACACTAAACTCAATGTGGTCACGAGTTTGCAAAGCTAAATACTTAAGTATCAAATTTATAGGCATATTATATACAATTTATATCTGCCATGAGGCCTGCTAAGTGTGAATGAAATCCAGCTTTGATGTGATCCCTCAGAACAAGTCATATCACATTATCATTATCAATCATAACATGATGCTGCTGCATTCAGTTAGTTACCACTGTTAGAGCAAGATGGATTAACTAGCTTTTTTGTGGGAATAAGAGCAAAAGATTTCATCTACATCATATTCAGACACATTCTACAATCATTCCTGTATCATGCTTTCAATTGGCATTGTGACAATAGTGAACACTTTTCATGATCCCTGTGCCACAAATATGTCAACTACCTGTAAAACATATGTTTTCCATGCTTCAACAGAGTAGGTTAACTGTTTCATAAATGGACCTGGCTACTGGTAGTAAAGATTCCAGATATGTACAACTTTCAACACTTTCTGGACAGTAACTAATTATGCTACAGTCACATAACATAGGAGCCATGAGGTTCCATGGCTAGTTGAAAACACTTTGGAGCATGAGTATTACCACTATTCAAGAAATAACAGTGGTATATTGTCTGGAGGTAAAGGAAAGGTAAAGAACAACGTTTTCAATCTACACCATCCCTGAACCACTGAGCCTAGGATAATTTGCACACAATCTTCAGATGATTTTCCTCTGACCAAAATGTGCGCCTGTTTGTTATGTACAAACTTCTTTAAGTGGCAATCAGAAGCAAGTATGATGAAGGGGAATAAGTTTTATGGAGAGACCTGTGATACCGTATGTTGTCAATCTATAAAACTAGTTCCTCTTGTTGTTGTTTACAGAGCAAACATTCCAGTTATGTGAAGTCAATCTGTAACATATCAAGTCTGGGCCAGACAAGGAGTCACTGACATTGTGAGCATAAAGTGAAGAAAAGGGGAAGCAATGACATGCATCAATCAAGTCAGTGAGCCTAACGACCTGCTAGTTGGCCTTACGACAATCATGGTTAATGAAGACAAATTTGAACTTGGATCCTCGTGGAGGACTCAGCCACTGTACCTCCAGAACAGACAGGTATGGAGGTGTGCATGCATTCGTTGCTTTGCACTAGTGATGACAAGCACTGTTCCTTTAGGGGGAGGTCATATAATCATCACTTCATTACAAGAGTTGTGCTTTAACACTGTTTACTTTTATATAAGAAAATAATTATCTCATATAAATCTACACAATATAATTGTCTCTAGTACATGTGATACACAATGAGTAACTTTAACACAATAAATATAGGAAATTCAAACACTTTTGTCAAATAGTTTATGTCTCTCTCAGACTCATGTCGAGAAATCAGTTCTTTCAAATCACCCTCCCTTGTAGAAATGTCTTTTTGGTTTTCCCTGATCAAGTCCCGGAGTCACTTATTTCAACCTCCCTTTCTTGCAGGGTTTCCTCAAAATTCTTCTGAGTTTCTGTTAATTTGAGATCAAATTTTTCATGATCTACATAAAGATTTACCACAAAGTAATGATGATGCTAGAATACATAGCTATGACAATAGTCAGCTTCCTTGTACCACTGTAACTTTCCCTCATTTACAAGTGGATATTTGTGCAATTACCATATATTTGCTGCATGATTCAACAATTATTTTCAACTACTAATAAGATTATCCACAACTATGATGAAACCGTGACCAGTCATCAAGCTACTCCATCACAAGCTCAACCTAGATCAATGAATGCATGCTGTTTGAGATGTGTCACTACATGTCAGGAAATCACGTAGTGGGGGAGGTCTGAGACATTCACAACATTGGGGAATTCCATGAACAGGGATAAGGTACAACTTTGTGGATTGAACCCTAGAGCTTAGGTTCCAGGCACACCTTGGGTTTAAACTGTTGTCTCCTTAAATAACTGGTCTACCTATGTCCAGAAAACTGCATCACCTTCATTACTCTTGCAGTGTCATCATTGTCCCAAGTGTGCCCATTACAAAAATCTTGAAGTTTTCCCTCAAACCCATAATGTAATGTCATGCATATTTGTTTGTCTGTTTGTCTGCATGTCTCTCTGTCGGATTGCCACATACACAATTCTGAAAAGGTTTCTGACTCACTTGCTGTTTCCAAAATATATTTACATTTGTCTGGTTCCAGACTTAAGACCAATGGAACTGTGCCTACTCTGCTCATACTTTCCCATGAAACAAATTCCATGATAACTGTAAACGAATACTGCAGAACTTTCCAAATTGTTATGTGGCAGCAAATGATTAAAGTGCAGGTAAAATGTTGCATTCTATCAGTAGCACTCAGTGAGAAGAATTTAAGAGTTACCTACCCTGGTTGGTTACAAACATGGTGGTCCTGATCGTTCAAGAGGTGTCTGGAAGGGATAGTTTCTAGTACTATGGTTGTAGCTACATAAGATCAACATAAGGTCAACTCAACCTACACCTATCCACTAGCCAAGTACAGACCAAATACTTGTCATCTTCCAAAACTATCTAAGATTAAAAATGGACACATGTAAGTCAGTCATTTGACAGTCAAAAGTTCTGGACACATTGTTTTGACTGTAAACAAGAAATTGTGTCTTGTCTGGCCATGTAGTAACTAAGGAATTGATAGTCCATAAACATATTCTCCAGCTACTCATGTTAAACTCCATCCATGGTTGTGGTGAGTTAGTGAATATTGTTTTATGCTGCTTTTAGCAATATTCCAGCAATATCAAGGCAGGGGACACCTAAATGGGCTTCACTCATTGTACCCATGTGGGGAATCAAACCCGGGTCTTCGGCGTGACGAGCGAACGCTTTAACCACAAGGCTTCCCCACCGCCCCATCAATGGTTGTGAAACATGTCGCACCATGCAGAGCTGTCAATGGTGCCCAACAAGCAGTTTTATGCCATGAGCAGTGTGTCATGTCTCCCACATGCATAACATTTTGATATGACAAATACAACTCAGGCCTGACTGACAATGTACGATATAACATGCTGTGCCAAAACGTCGCTGAATATCTGCTGAATCTTTATCAACAGATTTAGCCTCACAACAATATTAGGAATACACAACACTTCAAATCTGAGGTACCAATGGCCAAAAGAGAACAATCAACAAACTATTATAGGTTATTTCAAGAAGGTGCCTGGGTTATGTCATGCAATAAACAAGAAGTTGTCATCCATAAAGCTGTATGCTTCATTTTTTACTCACCAACTTCTAGAATGCCGATGAAACAATTAATTCCATAGGTAGGCAAGAAATTTTTAAGAAAAGGAGAATAAAAGTTTACACATTTGTTTGCTTATTGCATAAAATCCACCATCAACAAAATTATGCCCTTAATCAAAATCTGGACCAGACAAATCACTGATTAAGATTATGGGTAACAAGCCATTCAAATGGTGTAAGTTGACAACACAACACACCATGTCACACTTTCTGACCACCTGATACAACTGGTCACCAACTACAACAGGTTTACATTGACAGGGACCAAATCTAACCTGAAAACCCACTACATGTTGAAGAATACTACAAACCATGCAGGCCAAAGCTTGATGGACAAAAACAAATTACTCAAAATGACTATCCAATATCATGAATAAATGAAGCTATTGGCTTCAAAAGCATATCAAATATAATATCAATATAATCAAAACTACACCATAAAAATAAATTGAAAAATATTTGATCAGCTTCCACCTGCAAACATAATGAAGGCAACAGCCAGGGAGGAATGAAATTATGAATGAGATGAACCTGCTGCGAATGATGTTTGATGATGGAACCAAATGTCCAGGTACTTAATGTTCTACCTGTATATATTGTACATTCCCTGTATGTCAAGTTACTTACTAAGACAGGTGAGTGTTCAACTCCAGCAACGTCACCTGATGAATGGACAGACACACTGTTACAAAACATTGCAAACCTCATTGACTGTTATAACACCAAACAGGGACAATCTTAGGCATTACACACACCATGAGTACAAATACTGACCTTAAAGATGTTGAAAAATTAATCTAACATGAGTTTTGTTTAGCAATAATAGAAACCCAGGTCTTTTGCGTGATGAGCAAATGATTTAACCACCAGGCTATCCCACCACCCCTTATCTAACATTAAACATGACCAAAGTTACACCAGAAACATCCTGACAACAAATATTCAACTTGAAAGAGGTGTTAAATAATTGATCTTGGCATTTCAGGTCACTCAAAATTAAATTCCGACTATCCACATAATTTTTCTTTTAAAGAAAGCAGCAATATTTTAATGACCATTGAAGTCTGGACTTCACAAAGTTATATAAGCAATTTGGACAATGTTGCCCTTATCCACCAGCCCAAGTAATTTCCCACCAGTGTTGTGGAGAACAAGCCTATCATACAACGGCATTGATTTCACAGTTCTCTCCATGCTCTCCAAATTTAGTACATCTTGAGCTGACTGAAAGTTGAAGATGATGACATTCCTTCGTCTCAAAAGACATTATGCCAAACAAGAGCAGAGCTGTCCTGCATTTCTATCCCAGAGCATCACCGTTCACAATGTACAGTACCGACTGGGATCTCTATCTTACTGCAACCCAATATGTCTCTACTAAATACAACAACAACTATCCCCAGTTGCATCACGTATAACCCAGTATGTCTATTCTAAATATAAGGACAACTATCCCCAGTTGCTTCACCAATAACCCAGTATGTCTAAATCAACAAGAAGACAAAGTCATCAATATCCCCTGCAATGGCCAAATACTCTTTATGAATATGTATACTAGTTACGATTATGTCAAATGTTTTGGTGTGTATATGGCAAAGTGGAAGGAGAGTATTGAAAGGTTTTTAAGTTCTGCTCCACAATGGAGCACAACCACCAAATTCAGTTGAAGCCAAACTTGTTGCCATGGATACGCAAAACATATTTTATTCAGAATTCCACAACTACCAAAAGGCACCAGTGCACCACCAGACCAATCTATGTGCCAAGTTTGGTGAAGAAATATTGAACGGTTCTACAGTTCTGCTCCGGAAAAGAGCACAACCATCAAATTCAGTCGAAGTCGAACTTGTTGCCATGGAAAAGCAAAACATATTTTATTCAGAATTCCACAACTACCAAAAGGCACTAGTGCACCACCAGACCAATCTATGTGCCAAGTTTGGTGAAGAAATACTGAATGGCTTTGAAGTTTACTCCGGAAAAGACCACAACCCCAAATTTCAGTCAAAGTCAAACTTGTTGCAACGGAAATGCCAAAACTATTATATTCAGAATTCCAAAACTTCTAAGAGGCACCAGTACATCACAAGACCTATCCATCTGCCAAGTTTGGTGAAGAAATAGTGAACGGTTTTGAAGTTCTTCCCTGGAAAAGAGCACAACCCCAAATTTCAGTCAAAGTCAAACTTGTTGCCATGGAAACGCAAAAAAAAAAAATTCTTCAGAATTCCAATCTACCAAAAGGCACCAGTACACCACCAGATATATCTGTGTGCCAAGTTTTGTCAAGAAATAATGAACGGATTTGAAGTTCTGCTCTGGAAAAGACAAATGTGCACGGACAGATGGACAGATGGATGCACGCACACACGGATGGAGCGCATTTTAATACCCCCACAAAACACGTTGCGGGGGATAAATATGAAGGCAACTATCTCCAGTTGCATCATCAATTACCCAGTATGGCTATACTAAATATAAGGGCAATAATCTCCAGTCACATCACCAATTAATCAGTATGTCTATAATAAAAATAAGGGCAGCTATCTCCAGTTGCATCACCTATTACCAAGTATATCTATTTTAAACATAGGAGCAACTATCCCCAGTGCCATATCATAAATTGTGAGGATACACGTTGCATGATCAAAACAAATTTGTGTCATGAATTTAAGCCAAACTAACAACAACTAAAAAGACAAAAAGTGATATTAAACTGAAAAGGGTAATATAATTTGTGTGCATGATTGAAAGTCTCTACCATGCTTAGCTAGCAAAATACAATACTGTTTATCACACTAATCTTTAACCATCTACATGACTTATATTTCCAGCATTACAGTCATTGTAAATATTTTACAGCTCACAAGCAGTTATACAACATTCATTTTTTCACATAATTAGTTTATCTGTCAAACATGACAGATCAACTAATCATATATAAAACTCTGATGTCCTTTAACAATGTTAATTTCGTTCAAGTTGTATATGTGGTTTACAACTTTTGTTAACTACATTTTTATAATTTTTTTGGCCATACAGTGTTGAATCAAAATATAAACAGAAATATACTTTTGTGATTGAAAATTCTTTATGCCAGTCGAAAAGTTGGATAATCACAAGCCAAATATAGAAGTTTATTCTTGTTTAACTGGTAAAGGGTCAAACACGATAAATATATTTACATTCACATGTATTTCTTATCGCTAACATCTGAAGGGATGGAGTAAATCGAGCTAGGGCCCATGCAGGTAGCAAAGGCACTTCAAATCCCCATGATCCCTAGTATGGTGATCTACCTTCAGTTGTTGGCAATCTATAGCCAATTTTTCTCCTGTATTGTCCCAATTTGAAATCCAATTTTAGAGAGAGATTCTAGCATTAATTCTTGATACTGTGATATTCCAGTTGGTTTTACTGTCCTTTGTTGACAGGTTTTTATAATTTAATTGCATTGATTATTAATTATTAACCTTTAAAGTCACAATATGGCTGAACTATTACCAATGTGACTTTAAATTTTAACTCACTCACTGACATGTATATCATTCTGCCAGTGGAAGTTTTATTGTTCTATAATTGCAGTTCTATTCAGCACAGTGTATACAGATCACATACATTATATTAATCACATAAGAGGGTAATAGTTATTCTTTGTTAGATTTTTTAACTGATATCTTTCATCATTAACAAACCTCGCATTGAAGTTGAGTTGAAATGAAGCAGCTGATGACATCATGGCATGATGAGATGAGTTATGGTATTAGTAGAAGGAGTCCTATCTACTCTGGGACATCCACATGATGAGGGACATAGCCGTGCACCTCTTTACAGACATGATCACCTACACAAGAAAACCTTAACTTCTGGACCCTATTAAAACAAATTATTTAGATGAACAAACATGTTCGGCGAAAAAAAACGTCTGGATTTGGAGAAATTTTTGTTTGTCGTTTTAGTATTAAACTGATCATTACCTGAAAACGGTATCACTTCCAGCAACTATCTATTGTATTTTAATAAAAGATGACACATTCTGAACATACATTAGTTTATAAAGCATAGGTTTTAGTAGTATAAAGGCAATCCTTTAAAAAGGCATGAATATCACATACGAACATGGAGAGTTAAAGTTTAAAGAAATATTAATTTTATTTAATGTAAAAAAGAAATATGACACTTTCCATGGCAACTGTGATAAAAAGGAACCTACAGGATACTATTTGGGATATCTATCACAGAAGTCTTTAAAATCAATTACAACGTCACACTGGATTAGTCAAAGTGCCACAAAAGATCCAACTCCACTACAAAGAAAGAAACATCCAGCGTCCAGAAGTTAAAGTAACAATGTGCACTGTCAGGCAAAGAATGGCCTCCACCTCCGCACATAGAGGCCACTACCACCTAGCAGGGACGATGGTCTATCGACCAGCAGCTGGGGTCTGGACCGTGCGTGATGAGAGACAATGATGCCATACTATACCTTTAGCACCTAGGAGCTCCTCCATAATTGCACAAGTATCCTGTGGCCCGCCTTGCCGTTTCAACACCTCCGCATAACTCTCCACCCCCAGCACCGGCTGGTGCGGAGCCTCGGGCTTACCTGATGGTGGGCCCCCTGCTGCCTGGTCTGGGGGGCGTCTCACCGTGGATGCGTACGTGGCACCGGGGTGTGCTAGTGGCCGGTCATGTGACGGAGCCTCCGATGGATGGGTGTCACAAGGTTGACCATCAAGTCTGTTATTGAGGGACAGAGACTCACAGTTAGTCATCAAAATCATTTCTGCTTTCCTTTAACATATAAATACCATGACCCACCAGTCTGTCATTGAAAAAATGTCAAGTTCAAATTGACCCTATGATTGTGCAGAAACTCTGTGAGTTATGCAGAAATGAGATATGTGCCCTGGCATGTACCTGTGTGAGATATGAGCCCTAACATGTACCAGTGTGATATATGTGCCCTAGTCTGTACCAGTGTGATATATGTGCCCTAGTCTGTACCAGTGAGATATATGTGCCCTAGTCTGTACCAGTGTGAGATATGTGCCCTAGTATGTACCAGTGTGAGATGTGCCTTACCATGTACGTGTATGAGATATGTGCCCTAGTCTGTACTAGTGTGAGATATGTGCCCTAGTATGTATCAGTGAGACATATGCCTTACCATGTACCTCTATGAGATATATGCCTTATCATGTACCTGTATGAGATATATGCCTTGCCATGTACCAGTGTGATATATGCCTTACCATGTACCTGTATGAGATATGTGCCTTAGCATGTACCAGTGTGAGATATGTGCCTTACAATGTACCAGTGTGAGATATGTGCCTTACCATGCACCTGTATGAGATATGTGCCCTAGCATGTACCAGTGTGAGATATGTGCCTTACAATGTACCAGTGTGATATATGCCTTACCATGTACCTCTATGAGATATGTGCCCTAGCATGTACCAGTGAACTATATGCCTTACCATGCACCTGTTTGAGATATGCACCCAAGCATGTACCAGTGTGAGATATGTGCCTTATAATGTACCAGTGTGAGATATGCGCCTTACCATGCACCTGTATGAGATATGTGCCCTAGCATGTACCTGTATATGACAGATACATCAATATATGAGCATGTTTCTGTGTGACACATATGACCTAGATACAACCTGAGCTACAGACATCAAACAAGAGTTATCAGAGCTAGTATTTCAAACACTACTACCTCTATTACATCACTGCCAAAATTAGGGTGGTGTGGTAGCCCCGTGGTTAAGAGTTCGCTCGTCACGCTGAAGATTCAGGTTCGATTCCCCACATGGGTACACTGTGTGAAGCCCATTTCTAGTGTTCACCGCCGTGATATTGCTGGAATACTGTTAAAAGCGGTGAAAAATTAAACTCACTTACTGCCAAAGTTCCTGTATTTGAGCTGTTGGCACACTACAAAATCTTGTAGACATTCAACACCCCTGAATGATCTGGCAATGATGTAACAACGTGATGTATTTGTAATATATGTCACATAGTGTACCTGTGTTGTCTGACCAGAGTGCACTCTCCGCCCTCATTAGGATCAATGTTGTATATGTACAAAATGCCATCTTGTGAAGCCACCAACAGCCGTAGAATCTTGTGAATTCTGAAATGCACACAAACAGAGGCTTAAGCTGGCATTGATGAATCAAGGAAAACTGTCATCATTGAAAGGCCTTGCTATGACAGCTTCAAAGACAACGTCCATACAAATCTCTACTTGTCACAACTGGCAAAGGCAAACTCACAAACCCGTCTTCATGTGCTCAAGACATTAGGAGAGGTATTTGTTGGTTTTGAATTCTCAATAATTCTAAAAATAGTTTCAAACAGACACATATTTGCAGAATACCAGTCCCTAAGAATCAATTAGTCTTCTAAACCATTCTAAAGGTTGAGTAAGACTGGATTAGCATGCTTTGATTTAATGAAAATCAGAATGAGTGAGTGAGTATAGTTTTATGCCGCATTCAGCAATATTCCAGCTATATGGCKGTGGTCTGTAAACAATCGAGTCTGGACCAGACAATCCAGTATTCAACAGCATGAGCATCAATCTGCGCAATTGGGAACCGATAACGTGTCAACCAAGCCAGCATGCCTGACCGCCTGATAGTCGCCTCTTACGACAAGCATGGGTTACTGAAGATCAATTCTAACCCGGACCTTCGCAGCTAAATGAAAATCAGATATCATTGTTATTTATAATGGTTGTTCCAATGATGAACTCACACAGAGAGGGCACAGACATTCTTGAGGCCAGACGTGTGCAGTCGGGCTGTGGCAAATGATCTCCCTTGATTCAACATGTCGGATACTTGTGTTGGCAGGTAGTTTGCTGATGTCTTCAGAGCCTGGCCAAAGTATCCCATCCAACCTTGTGGCTCCTCCGGGGGTCTACAACAACCACACAATCGCATGCACAGACACAGGCATCACAGGATGGTGGACACAGGAAACATTATACAGGTATGGACCATGTTAGTTGAATATAGAAACAAGGCTTCCACCACAGGTGGACACATCCACATACTTACAAACAGGTGGTATATACTGACAATAAATCCAGCAACTTGGTATTCCAGACAATATGACTTGGACGATCATAAACATTGTTTACAAATTTTTCGTGCAGTAACACATGGCAGGAATGAATGTATCTAATAAAGTTTGTGAAAAATAACCTTCATTTCCAGAGCTCCAACCAAGGACTACATCAGTTTTAACAAGATGACTTGCAATATCAAAAGCATCCATTTACTTAAATACAATATAGAACACTAAAGAATCTGAATGTCTGTGAATATGTTAAAGTAGTGATAGCAATGTTCAGATAGAAACTGTAATGTCAAATCAATCATTTTTCAAAGCCAGTTTGATAATGAGTGGAAGTCCCTAAGAACTTACTTGTCCTTCATGATCTCCAGCTTGAAGATGTGAACTGTCTCTGTGTTACTGGAGGCACACAGGTACAGCCCACACGTGCTGAATCCCAGCGAGTTGATGCTCACACACCTGCAACAGGCTAAGTACTTAAACACATGTCCTGAACCCAGTTCCACAATGTCACTGTAGTGTCAGGTTCTTTGAAAAATCTATGTTAAAGAAAGGAAGTTATAGTGAGTGAGTTTAGCTTCACACTGCTTTTAGCAATATTCCAGCAATATCACGAACCCTGGTCTTTGGCATGACGAACGAATGTTTTAACCACAAGGCTACCCCCCTGCAGGCCAAAATAAAGTTATAATGGTCTTAGAGCTAATATTACTTTGTAGGACAGGGTCCTGGATCTGTCACATTTGAGATTATCTTCAGCAGTATTCCAGCTATTTGATTGCAATCTGCACAAAAGTCTGGGTCATTAAGACCAGAAGTTGAAGACATCAATCCTGATTCACTGGATCCATTCCACAAAGCTATCTTAGGACTAAGAGAGTCATTTAATAGTCTATTAGAGTTGCAAACATTTCAGCACTAAGATCACTTTGTGGACAGGGGCCCTTGTCACACACTATTACCATCCCAACGAACATGGTGTACTAAGGATTTATTCCACCACACAAGGTCTATGCTAGAACTAGCACCTTCTTTATCAATCAATCAGTCACAAAAGGAACAATAATTCCATTTTGAGACAGAGTTATTTCCCTTGAAATATTGATAGGTGTCAGAACAGATGACACAGAAGGATTATTCGTTCTTGTAAACAATTTGATATATTTTGACGGTAATGACAAATTTCAATTCTTAAGTTTTCACAATTATGTAATTAAAAAATTAAAATTAAAAAAATTATGTAAGTAAAATTGATATTTCATACTTATCCTGACTCATGCTTATATGCTTATCTCCTTCCTCTATGCCAATGGTAGTGGAACACTTGAATCCCTTGAAGTTCCCGAAAAGGACGTAAAAGTTCACTCACCCACGAGTTACCTCCCTTTTCATGCGCAAACAGTCATGTGACCTGCCATGCTTGTCACTCATTTCTGAATAAGCCCTAGTACCTGAGTTTACTGTGAAATCCGAAGTGACTTCAGCGGGGAGGTTGGGAGGGCTTGACACCACGAGTCAGGATAAGTATAAAATATCAATTTTACTTAAGAAATTACACATTTTTCCTTATCCTGACTCATGCTTATATGCTTTCAGAATCCGATGGAATCGGTGGTGGGTCAAGCCATTTCGTGGATTCATCAGCTGTCCTTAGATACGTCCTGTATCCCCCTCCATGGGAACTGCGTAACGGCACTTCCTAGATCCTATTCTTCCAACTTCCGTTGTCAACTCGGGGGAACGACATTCTTGTCATACTTCTCTAAGACAAGTGAATCTCTTAGATTAATGTGGATTTTAGATATACTAGTATCTTCTTCTTACTAGTTATCTATAAACAACCCATAGATTATGATAAGATCGTTACCATAATGAGTTGCGACCCCTTAAGGTACCGGTAAGATCGTTACCCGTACAGAGTCTTAATCACTTATGCTAGTCTGGTCTTAGACCGTGCGCATGGACTTTAAACCACAACAGTCCAGAGTGAGGGTTATCAACAAGTCAACGTGAAAAAGAGTGAGATTTCCAACTCAGTTAGTTGTTGTGCTACAACAAGTGGCCCAAACTGGTGAATGCCGGAGACGTCTTCAGTGGCAATGTCTCTGAGGTAGTGGTTGGCAAACACTGTGTCTGACTTCCAAAAGCAGCCCTCCATTATTGATGATATTGAGCAGTTTTCGTGCAGAGCAAGAGTGGACGCCAGTGCTCTGACTTCGAGTGGGTTGGAAGCTCTTGGAGTTTCTAGTCCTGCTGCTTTGTAGGCCCTCAGTATAACGGCTCTCATCCAAAATGATATTGTCCTTTCTTGAGACTTCTGTAGACGTCTCTGGTGACGAGGGGATAAATGGGCGCTTTAATTTTCTTCTCCTTGTTTTAGTCTTTTGAAGATATATTTTCTGGGCTATGACAGGACAAAGGAGAAGTCCTGCGTGTCCTCTGGTCCAAGGATCGTAGATAACGCTGGGATGTGGAACTGTTTGGTTGGCCAGGTAACTGATTCTTTGCAATAAAGTCCCATCTAAGTCCTAGATGTACTGCAGCACTGTCTCCCATGTC
The DNA here is from genome assembly GCA_008038995.1 of Haliotis laevigata. Classification (NCBI taxonomy): domain Eukaryota; kingdom Metazoa; phylum Mollusca; class Gastropoda; order Lepetellida; family Haliotidae; genus Haliotis; species Haliotis laevigata. The sequence goes on along the minus strand of VKKT01003231.1, from coordinate 55,579 downwards.
GAATCTAGTTCGTCCAAAGTCCAGTGCAAGTATTTCAGACATCCGAGCTGCCGTGGCTAAGGCGAGGAGGAACAGAGTTTTCTGTGTGAAGTGGGCAAGATAGAGCGTCTGCTAGCACATTCTTGGCTCCCGGGATGTGACATGCCTTTAGCCAGATGCTTAATTTGTCTATGATGTTGAACAACTGGAATGTGAGCTGGAGCAGACTTGGTGATCTCGTTGATCCCTGCCGATTTATGTAGAATGCCACTGTTGAGTTGACCAGTGGGCTCAACCAATGTTGAATGGCGTTGATCACAGCTTTCATCTCCAGTTGGTTGATGTGAAGATGTTCTTCTTTCGACCACTTCCCTGATGCCACTTCGTTATCGAGATGTGCTCCCCATCCTTGTAGTGAGGCATCTCCGTAGAGGTGTGTGTCGCAGACCGGCTCTTGTAAATAGGTCCCTCCGCAGACATTCAATTTGTGAGTCCACCATTACAGGTATGTCTTGAGACTCTCTAGTATGGAGATCAGGTCCGTGCTGTCCAGGTGTCCTGCCAGGAATCGCTGCAACGGACGTAATTGTAGTCTTCCTTTGCGAGTCAGGTCCTGCGCTGAGGTGAGTAGACCGATTAGACACTGCCATGTTCGTAGTGGTAATGGAGAGAAGACTGCTTCTGGAATCATGGCTTGAATCCTGACCCAACGATCTTCTGGGACCACAATACGATTCGGTGTTGTGATGGGTTTGGTCACTCGTGTGAATAACAACGGAGCCGACGATATTCCAAACAGTAGTGACGACCTCTGAACAGGAATCTTATGTACTTTCTTGATTCCGGATGAATCTGGATGTGTAGATATGTATGGCCAAGTAATCTGCTGGACAGACGAGTTGTCTGAGTTGAGGCAGGTGGATCATTTTGAATCTCTCTGGCTTGAGTAGATAGTTTTGGTTTTGGTTATCAACCTGAACTTCTCTTGGGTACTAGGAAAATTGGGGAGTAGAAGTCGGGCATCAGATGATGTTGATTTATCACTTCTACGGCGTTTTTGGCCAATAGAGAGTTGATGGCTTCTTCTAACTTTACTGCCTGATCATCTGCGTAGTTGAAGACTACCGGGTTGAGGGTCAGTGGTGGTGTGGCCTTCAGCTGCACTCTGTAGCCTTCTCGCAGTACTTGTGAGATGTAGTAATCCTCCAATATTCCCCAATTTCCCAGTGCCTTTGTAGACGTCCACCCACTGTTGACGGTAGAACAGGAACGGCTGGGGGTGGAAGCGTCCAGTCGTTCTGAACCCCATCTTCAATGTCTTGATCCTCTGAAGCCTCTGGGAGTACGTCCTCTCCCAGAGTTGCTTCTGCTGTTTCCGGATGAGAGATGAAAAGAGCTCTTTCCGCCTCTGGAGCTGGAATATTTCCTCTCCTTCGCCTTCTGTATACCGGAGAACTTAGACTTGTTGCTGTATCTCTGTGTCGTTTAGCGAATGACATTGGCCAGCGTGTCAATGGACTTGATCATCATGACTTCTCTGGAATCATGTGTAACTTCCCTCGCAACTTCATCGATCTCTCCGCCGAAGATAGTAGGCGCTGCCCAAGGAACTCCTACTAGTGGTTGGGTAAACCTGTCACTCCAGGAACATGATGATAGTAGACCTTGTCTTCGTAGCAGAATGAGACCCGCTGACGTTGAGGCCAAGTGATCCGACATAAAGTGCTGGTCCTTTCTCTGAGTTAATAGTGCAGATAGAATCATTCTATCTTCCTCCATCTTGGGGTTCTGGAATCTGGATATCAACATCTTGTTGATCGCCCTGGATCTTGCCAAGCCGAAGAATGTTCTTCTAGTCGTGGTGTCGATCTGAGCAATTTTCTTGTCTTCCACTTTGTAAGACTTATTACAGGAGTCATTGATCAGTTTCATGTTATCATCCAAGTCATGCGCTCTCTAGAAGGGGTCAATATGATGCAGAGGGAACCTCCTAGCATTGAATGTAGATAGATGTTGATTCTGGTGCCGGGTTGCTTTTTCAAACGCTGCACGGAGGTTAGCAGACACCTTGGAGATCGGTTCAATTGGTGGAATCGTGAGGGTGTTGAAGGCATCATTCCACATCTTGTATGTGAAGGCTGGAGAGAAGTCCAGTCTATTAGCAATCCACGATGTGACCTCTGCTTCCGAGAAGACACAGTCGCCCTCTTTCTCAGATAGTTCCAGGTTCGGTGAACCTTCCTTCCGTGAATCTATGTTCCGCGAACCTTCCTTCCGCAAATGTTCGTGTGAACGTGACGACGCTGATCTGTGTGTATGAGAGCTGTGGGATACTGATGTAGCACGACTGGATCTCGAGGGGATCGTCCTCCGTCTGACGTTCTCAAACGTTGAGGGTTCGCTGAACCTCTTGTAGACTCAGGGACGTTCGCCTAGCCTTCTTCTTCCAAGATGACTAGGTTCACCGAACGTCAATGTTCGCTGACGTTGTCTTCAGCCGCAGACTTGTGGGGAGCAGGCTCTCGCAGGGCAGAGGTTCGCCGAATGTTGTCTGTCATCATAGGGTTCAGCGAACATCTGCTCCATCATCGCCACCATCTGCCTTGTAAACTGCCTCTTAATGTCACCTGGGTCGAAGTTCTGTGTTGTAGGCCGGAACTGATGCGGTGTAGATGAAGTGGTCGAGAACGCTGATGCGTCAAGTGCGTCTACTTGTGCGTCGTTCATTAAACGACCTCTGCGTTGTTTTACTGGAATGAGTTGACTTCAACTAAGTTCTAGATGTAGATGACTTCTTCTTCGTCGCAGATGATGAGGACATCTTTTTCTTACTCCCCGCTGGCGTCAACTCAGTAGAAGCAGATCTTTTCTTGGACCTGGCTGAGTCCCGACTAGCCACAGCTGACTGCCCATGGAACGTACTCGGCAAATCACCTGCGTTATGAATTACAGCAGTAGTTAACAAAATATGGCTAGCGGCTTTATCTCCGAACCATTGCACGTTTAAAGACGTAAGACAAATAACGATTAAATTGCCAATCTGGTAAATTAATACAATAACCGGTACCTGCAATCACTGCAAGATTTCATTAAATGTAAACAAACTACATAATGATGAGAAAAAGTGACAAAATATGAATAATTTTGGCATACAATTAAAGTTAAATATAACCAGAAACAATACATAGCTTAATTTGGATAAAAGGATCTAAATATTAAAGGATATGGTGCCGTATACGGGACTCCTATGCTCGTCCAAGTATCCCCTTGGGCGATGAAGGAGAGAGTGTCAAGCATGGCAGGTCACATGACTGCGCAGGAAAAGGGAGGCAACTCGTGGGTGAGTGAACTTTTACGTCCTCTTCGGGAACTTCAAGGGATTCAAGTGTTCCACTACCATTCGCATAGAGGAAGGAGATAAGCATATAAGCATGAGTCAGGATAAGGAAAAATATGTCATATTTAAATGAATAACGTATCTACAGACCTTTTCACCCCTCTCCTGAACTCAAAGATTTTCTGGCCATCTGGTATAGAGAAGACCCGAATGACTGTTCCCTTGACAGCGATGGAAAGGTATTTTATTTCACAAATAAAGATATCCATACATCTACATACATTTTCTTGTACATAACATCAACATGAGTTATGAAGACATTTCACGAAGGATCAGTAGCATTTCCTTGTTGGTCTAAATCATCAGGGTCCAAAGTGTTCGCAGCATTACAAGCTATCTTAACTATATAGTTTATCAGAGGATTGTGTATGTTGTAATTCCACAAACACTTTGCATCAATTTCGTATGTTCCACATATTTTCAAATAGTGTCAGCAGAACTACAATGTATCTGCTTTTGCTGTTTACTGACCATTTTCAATTGATTAGATATTTATCATCATGTAATAATTTCTAAATGTTCCTGTTTATCGAACTATAAGAGACATACCTTTTCTGAGGCTGTAGCCAATCTGTCTCCCTTTGCACTGAAAGCTAGGGCTGCCAAGGGGTTGTCATGAGCTGGGATCATGGTCACTGCCCTCTGCAAGAATAAGGTCAGATGAATAAGTGTAATGATGCAGGCAGCCATATTTCAGTCACAGACATGCAACATGTGAATAATCTTCCATGTTGATGCTGTTGTCATTGCTTACTGCTACACTCAGCAATATTCCTTCTTTATGATGGCAGTCTGTAAATAATCAAGTCTCAACCCAACAATCCAATGATTGGCATCACAAACATCGATCTGTATAAAATTGTGACATGATGAGAGACATCCACCAAATCAGTGAGCCTGGCCATTTGATCCTATTAGCTGCCTCTCTATGACAAACATGGGTTGGTGTAGTGTGAAGATTTGATCCAATGGTCAACAGTATGAGCAGTTGGTTGGTTTGCTGTTTAACACCACACTCAGCAGTATTCCAGCTGTATGGCGGTGGTCTGTAAATAATCAAATCTGGACCAGACAGTCCAGTGATCAACAGCATGAGCAGCAATTCATGACATTTGTAACCACCTGACACTAATTAGGTCTGAGAAGCCCCTGGCAGACAGGCATAGGAGACACTGCCAATGTTTCATGAATGATATTCTGTAGAAGTCATTTTCTCAATACTTCAGAGACAGGCATAAGCGTACTGGAGACCCATTCTGTCCCATAACTGAAAGGTTTGTGAAATACTTGCTAACTCTGAATCAAGTCTTGAAGTACTTCAGCATTTTTCGCAAAAACACTTATGTCTCTTTTATAAACAATCACAAAGACAGGAAAGTTATAATGAAGGGGATCCATGTGCTGTTGTGTTATCTCAGAAATAAATTTCTGTCAAGACATTTATACAGACAAGTTCTTCTGCTTGAAGCCATCTGCATAGCTATCATCACAACCTGGCATCAGTGGAATGTAACAGCTGACAACGATAAGCATGACGATGTTAGTATGTGACTTCACCGCTGGTCCATTGCCCTAGTCTTGTCCAATTCCGCACCTTCTGGTAAGCTCAGCAAATAATAGTTAACATAATAACATCAAATTCTACTGAAAATGGTACAGGTGAGGTTCAGGGTGGTACTGTCAACAGTTTTTGCCCCAGACTATAGTATTGACTAGCCCTAGCCAATACGTTACAAGAATGAAGTTGAAAACCAGCTTACAACAACCACTAACAAGCTGGGTTCCTACCATTCCCACAGCGGAATCAAATTAAAGAAAACACAGGAACTGTGGAAGTACTCCTTCTCAGATACACTCTGTTCCTAAACCATTCATCTATTTCATGACTACAGCAAATTTCTCAATAACAAAGTCTTGACCAATTAATCAGTATTTGGAAGTGATTTACTACGACATGCTTGATATTTTCCACTTTAAAAATCACCTGTGATGAATACTCAATGTAAGAACTTCCAGTTTAACAACATGACTTCCTGTAAAGTAACACATGCCAAATGCCCCCACCCCACAATGTTATATGTCATGTACAAAATCAATGACACCCCCAACACTTGCCCATATTTTTATGCATAATTCTTAAATATTTTTATTTACGAAATTGCTGACCCCTCACACTCCCACCCCAAGTACATGTGCACAAAATTGATGACACCTCTATCTCC
>VKKT01003229.1:36995-51857 GCA_008038995.1 Haliotis laevigata | reverse complement strand
AAACATGAAAACAAGGTTGGGGAAGAAATAGCCTAGCTAGGCCAGAATCTCCCCCTTTTGATTTGAGAACAAGGATGGGAAACACCCTCAAGGGGAAGATTAAGCCTTGGGGGGGGAGTTTGTCCTAGGTCAAAGTTTCCCCAGGGAAGGTTTGGCCAGGGGGAAAGTTTGGCCTGTTACACTGGGTCTTCGGCGTGACGAGCCAACACTTTAACCACTAGGCTACCCTACCGCCCCACAAAGCTAAGAAATCTGAAAATGGCTATAAGGCATATAAAAGACACCATGAATTATCATTGTCACAGACTGCACACAATTTGATGCAGATGATGTTAAGTTGGAGTGTTATAAAGTCACTAAATGAAGTTTTACTTGTTAATTGAAGTAAGGTGAAAACAATGGGTTGTTTTGCAGTTTAAGAACCAATGACTGAAATGTTTCATAACTGTCATAGTTGTCAAATATATATTTAGTTATTACCTCAAATATATGAATGTCAGTGCTGACAGCAATATTTGAGTAGCTGTATTATTATATTTTTGATGATTTTAAATATTTTCATGTATCCTTTGTTTTATTCCCAGTTGCAACAACAGAATCAACAACAACAACAGGTAAATATCATATCTTTATCCTCATATTTATTCATGTTCCTATTCAGCCTTTCGTGGTGCCTGGCGTAATAATCTGTACACAATATGTCATTATAGCGGATGTGTTGCAATTTAAAATACATGCTTTAATCGGCAACATGTGTACATCATTATGCGTATGATTGTAGTTGTGACAAATTAAGGTTGTTAAACCTTTTAACTTAATTGTTAAAAAGCATCTGGGGTTTCTGGCATCTTACGAAGTTGCTGGTCTATACATGTTTATTTGGTCTAGCACCGCCATATATGTCTGAAAATGATCAATGTCTTTAAAAAAAAATCTGTTTTTAAAGCTTCGTATGAATAAAATGCAAGGCCTTTCAATTGATGGCCAGTGTCGTTCGAAAGCTCTGAACATCAACAACATCGGTGTACCTTTGCCAAGAGTATTTTCATGGTTGTAAGAAGCAATTTTAATGGATAAAGATTGGTTTCTAATGACGCTTTTTTTTACCACAGTCTGCTGTAAATATGGTGATTGGCTGACCTACTGTAGCCAATCATATTACAGCAATGGATATCATCATCGTAAACAAAAGCTTTCTTAAACATGTTATTCTGAACCTGTTGCACGAAAAATCTCCACGTATACGTGTATTATGGAACTTAGTGGACCATCGTGCTAGGTTATGACCTTTGACAAAAATGCTTCATGCATATATTTTAGCATTAAACATCGTGTCCGAGCGTGAAGTTCGAGGCAACAAAAGCCGAGATGTCACTTGAAAAAAAGATGGAAATAGTAACTTATAACATACGTTTGACAACTTTTATGAATTCTGTTGTTGATTTTATTCTTTAGTTTATTCAATTTGTTTAATGATTTCCTTGAAACATCGTTACTTTTCTCTTTGACAACTTTGATTTGGACCCGCTGCCGAAGCATGTAATGAGATGCATTTGTATCAGATAGTTATACTCTATCGGGGCCAGTAGTAAATAACTGAATGTGTGGAAATGGATAACTAAAACTGCCAAGTGTTATGAGGGGCATTTAGTGCGAGGCTATTATTTATCAGATAGTTATGCTCTATCGGGGCCAGTTGTAATGAACAGAAGGTGTGGAAATGGACATCTAACATTGTCAGTATTGGAATCACTATACGAGAGGTATAGTGAGGGACCACAAAGATGTTTTGAATAAATTGACACGATGTAGATGTTATCTTTGAGTTCTACAACGTTGGATTCACTAGTTTGGTGGAGAGAGTTGAAAATGGATGATTTCAATTGCAGTATTTGATGAATAATCACTGAAAAAAACTAGTAGTCCACCGGACTAGTGCAAGTTTGAAGTTTGTTTCCATACATCCGACAAAATTTTTACTCGCCTCGGGCTTGTGGGCGAGCGTAAAGATCGAACCCTGCTTGACACAGTTTATTTCAAGTCGGACATTCAAAAGCTTCTATGGACAAGTCTGTGTGAGACTTGGAATTATGTAACGAGGCAAAAATTGACTGGATGCAAAACAATTTGACGGGTCTTGCTCTACCAGCAAGATGGCAGAAAGTAGCTGCAGTGACTTGGTGGTCGATGACAAGAGCCGGGAGCCAAAGTCACTTCCTACCGATGTCTGGGGTGCTCTCACCGGGAAAGCTGGGCATCATACCCTGACGTATGTAGGAAGCCGGTCTCCTTTATCCCAATACCCTGCCACCTCCTACTGGGGATGGAAAAAATTGACATCCCTGTGGAGTTGGGATTATCGGGTTGCTTGCTTTGGGAACGTTCACCTAAATTATTGTTTCCACATTCCTAATTTTTTAAAACTGCCTTGGACACCTAGAATACAGGTCTCTCAAAGGCCATGGCTATGATCAATTTGCCTAGGATAAACCATAAGCCAACTTATGCAATCCACAACCGACTCACTCCAGCCAATCTGTCTAATTATTATAGGATAACTTGTTTAAGTGGCATTTAGAATTCTCCTTGTTATTATAGGATATTTTATACAGCGCACACATCCAGGCAACTAGTGCTTGCTCAAGGCGCTGATATTTTTTCCCTCAATCATTGGATGTCAATCTCAACACCACATCGTATTACCAATCTCAACTGTCCGGGGATCATACAACTGGGACACATAGTCACAGTACTTTTAATCAGGATACAGGATGCCAGGGAGTTCGTGATCAGCCACTTCCGTGTTTATCAATAGGGCAGGACACAAACCTGATATTCCTTAAAAAAAACATTTGTTTTTGATATCCGAGACAACCCATACATGAAATAAAAGCTTGTGATCTGAGTATTAAGAAAAAAAATGATGTGGTGAAATTCATGTGGACATTTTCTTGTAAAAACATTTTTATGTCGAACCAATAAAGTCTGTAGAGAAACTCTACAGCAAAATGAGTCATCAAGAAACTAGTACTACTAGTACATCCTGCAGTCTGCTGAGACCCCTGCCTGTCCCAGCAGTGTTGACATTTGGAACTTGACAGCTTGTTAAGATCTTTTTCCAAAGATTTCCATTTGAAGCATTGACATGTCTTCAGATTTCTTCAATATCATTATTGAGGTAAGTTGTTTTCTAATTGTGTACTTTTCAACAGAACCTTATGTTTCAGTGATAGAAATGACACATTACCTGTGGGTTTAGTTATACACTAATCATGTTTGAGGATAAAATTTTGAAATACATTTCAAATAGGTAATTTGTTATTGTACCTGATATTCTAAGGTATTGTCATGGCAACTGTTTCATTAACAGATTTCAAAATAACTAACTCTAAAGTTTTAACTTATGAAACCCCTTAAGAGGCCATTTTAAAAATAATTTCTTGCTTTATCTTTCTTTTTGTGGTCCAATTATATTTCAGATATTATATAATCACGTTTTTATTAGGTTTTTAAAAATTCTTATGCAAAGAAGTTTTGAAAGCATGTATTGATCACATTCAGAAACCCTAAAAGGGCCACCCTGTATACCTAGTCAGTGTAATCATGTGACCCAAACATGTTAATAACATTTCCCTACAACATATTATTACCAGATTGTGAACCTCAACTAAAACAAGACACAAATTTTAACAACAGATATGTTTTGAAGTGATTTTTAAGGAAAATATGTTAATTATTAAAATTTAGAAATGTATATTTATAATTTCTTCCTTAACGTATATAATTTTTCCAAAAAGAATTTTTTATATATTCTTTTTCAGCAAAATATAAACACCAACTTTGTATTTCACAGGACAATTTCTTCTCAAATATTTATTAGATTTAATTTTGTTCATAAACATAGATATAATTCAGTCTGTTTATGTGCATGCTTTCAAAACATATTTTCACCAAAATACATTTTAATTTCCATTTGAAAAAATTGTAAAATTTAACACAAAGAATTATTGCAAAGTTTTTTCAAAACTGCACATTAGATTTCTTTATTTTTGAAAGTTTTACCTTTAGTAGTTTCACATACATTCTCGTATTTATTTATGACATCTTGATTTTTGAAAATAAAATGTACATATTTAAAAAAAAAATGCTATCATTTTGATGTGGCATTAAAATGAATGTTTGCATTTTTAAAAAGTCATATCTCTTTCTGAAATTGTTTTTTTCTTGTTTTTATTGATACGTTTCAAATGTAAACAGATTTAATGATTAAACTTTGTCTTATTTCAGGTGCACATGGAATACAGATACATAAGTGCCCAATTCTGTCAAGATGGGGCAAGTCCAAAGTTGAAGACTTTATGTACCTTTTAGGTATGTATGTATTTCACAGTAGTTTCACATACAGTCACTTATTCATTGATGAGATCCTAACTCTTTTTTTATTATGAATATTAGATACTTAAAAAAGAAATCTCATATTTTGTCCTGTCAAAATGACATTTTGTGTTTAAGAATGGCATTTCTCTTTATGAAATGTTTTCCTCGTTGTAACAATGATAGATTTGAAGATTTCATGTTTATATTTTCTCATTCAGGTATATTTCTGAAAAACTGAAGAAATGGAGCCAAGGCCAGTCAAGTTACGACAAGTTCAAAAAAGATCACTCTCTCATGAGCCTTTTAGGTATATATCTATATATATAGTATCACAGAAGTTACACATACATTTACTTATTTATTGATAAAATCCAACCTTTATTTCAAAGAAGTATTTCTCTTTTAATGAAATATTTTCTGCTGTTAGTAAATATGAGAAGATTTAATAATGACACTTTTCTTATTTTAGGTTCACTTCAAAGAAAAATAGACTCATAGGGACCAAGTCCAAAGGAGTAAACATCCATCAAAGAAGATGATCAAGGAGGAAGATATCCAAAGCCGATTTGACATACAAATTAGAAAAAATGGTAGAGAGATTTGGGACTTTACCAGACTTTGACAAGAAAGACACTGTCCACATTCATGATGCAATAGCAATATTGACAAGTTTGAAACCTGCAATCACCTCCATGTTTGATAGTGTCGCTGATAGTTATATGTGAAATATGAAGCAGTGTTTCACAATGGCTGATACTGTCCTAGATGTGTTTGACCAGTATGCCAATTCCAACTCCACTAAGTATGCAGAACAGTTTCTGGAACAAGTTTCTTGGTGTATCTGAGAACAAGTCACAGTTCAACAACTTCTTTTGCACGAAGTGCAGGCTGCAATGTCAACAAAAATGGAACCACAAGGAAGATTGTGTCTCTCAGGAGGATATGGAATGGTGACCAGGTTGATCACTCCCACCGGTGATGTTTGATTGATGATTTTCAAGAAGAAGCTTATACATGCATGCTCTTCCACGCCATGTACTGCAATGGTGAGTTTGAAGAGAGTCATATCCAAGGACATATCATCATCAAGTCCCCTGATACAGATTTTCTCATACTATGTATCTACTATTATCCCCAAATGGAGCATGTCTGTGAAATTTGGTTCGAAAATGGAGTGTCTGCTGCAGTCGCAGACGTGGTTCATTTCTGTCCATAACATCTGCCATCTTCTTGGATTATCAATGTCATTTGTTTTGCCAGGAATCCATGCCTTTACTGGCTGAGATACGTCATCAGCATTTTTTCATGTTGGCAAGAAGACAGTCTACAAGGCTATGATGAAAGACAAAGATCTGTTTTCAAGTGGTCAAGTCTTATCATCAGGAAACCTTGATACAGTAGTGGCGGTCTGCAGGCTAACTAACATCAGCCTTGTATGACCCCAGGAAGATGCTTAAACCATGTCGTTCTTTGAATGACGAGATTTCAACTATGTCAGCTAAGTGACATTGAGCTTGCCAAACTTCCCCCATGCGAAGACATCTTTGGCAAACTAGCACCTGGACAAGTTCTTATTGTGGTAAACCAGAGCTTGGTAAGCTTGAAGATTTTGGCTGGACCAGGGTGAATGTATTGAAAACAAAATGCTTTGGAAGTTCTTGACTGCCTTGTTTCCACCTGCTGCAAGTCCCCATGGTCCTCAGTGTGATGCATTTGTAGACAGAGCAATCTGCCTTGTATTGAACTGTGTCCTTGTAAGCAGGGACAGAGTGAACAGAATCGCACTGACCTCATGAATGATGTTGGTGAAGAAACCAGTGACAATGAAGAATGACCTATGTAATAATCATAAATCTACTTGATGTATAACATGAAGATTGTAACATAGAACTTTAGAACTGAAGAAAGCACCAAACTTTGATCTGATGTGTAACTAAACCTGAAATTGGATGAGACCAGTATGGAATGCTTGGTCAGCATAATGGTTTGAAATTCATATTTGAGCTTATTCCTTTTCCAAGTTGTTATTACAATAACCTATAACACAAGACATACTATTGCTTTACAAAATGAATAGCGAATGAATCCCGTTTGAAGGTTTGTTGGTTCTGAACACATTAACACTTGTAATTCAGTATCTTTAAAGATGTTCTATTTTAGAGATATTAATGTGTCTTTACCTGTAATGATGATAGTGATGAGTGATTAAAAGATAGTTTTGAAATTATGACAAATAGATTTCTTATTCTTCTACTGTATAATACCTTGAAACAATGGTCAAAGAAGAGCAGCGATGATTCTGTTTTTTACCCAGATTTTCAAGCATGCAATGGAAATTTCATGTCTAAATATTGGAATCACTATTATTTTTCAATTGTTCAGAGAATAACCTTTCATGTGATGGTGAATTTGTTTGAATGTGGTCAATAGTTCGAAAATCAAAAAAGATATTTGGCAAAATTATTTTTAGTGTTTTTTCCCCAAAATCTGGTTTTACCAGAAAGTGTCCACGTGAATATTTCCACATCATGTCTATTTTTATTCTATAGGTCTTCAGCTTTAATTTGATATATAGAGAATGTATACCTCTCAATTTGATCAAATCATCCCCAAGATGGGTTTGTTTCATGCTCTACAAAGGATGTTAAGGGTTTTGATACGGCAGTTCATGCCTCAATTGACATCCTCTCTTACACTAACTGGTTCACCGCAGGTGTGCGTGCCCTCTTACTTCCTTTATTCCAGCACTATATGGGATTAAGAAGGATACCTCATATCGATGTCAGCTCTGGAAGTAGCCCTCGAACACTTCTTCCTTGAAGTGGTTTACCAGTCGTTCGCAGATGCTATGCATAATCAAGTTGGCATTCTAGGCCGTCTTACGGCCATGGATAGAATTTAAAAGTTATCCTGTGTCATCAGGCCATTGAAGCCAGAGACGCTATGACATCCCAGGAATTTAGACCAAAGACTTGCGTTGGCACTTTTAAGTAAAAATACAAGCAGGATAGCCCCTAGATCCAGAATGGAACCGCCGTCTTCTACCTCTACTGTCAAAGCCCACAGTTCAGAGGTCACTGCAGTTATGTTTAGTGCCTTTATCTCCCTAATGAACATTTCGTGGGGTTGCGGGTCTTTTTGCCTCTGAAATTCCATCAACTTTGTGAACGTTCCGGTAGATTCACGATCCCCATGCGTCTATTCTACTACCATTATCTCTCCATCTGGGGGACCAACACTTCATTTAGTGAACTAACATTGATGAAATCGCCGACTGGACGAACTTCATCCGTCTGTTTATAATGTGAACCTTCCATTAAATTGTCTCCATGCGCCATACCTTCTACATTCAGCACTCTGTCAGTACTGTTATGGTAGCTTGAATAATTGAATGCTCCATTTTCAGGAGATATCCTTCGTCAGTGGCAAGAGTTGCTATGCCTCCTCACCTCAGCTCAAGCCTTTACTTACAAAGGTCAGCTTCAGGCGCTAAGCCACCTTCAAAGCTACATAAACGATTGTAACCAGGTACAACAGGATCCAGAGGGCAGCTTCAGCTTGGGCCGTTTCAGCGATTTCTTCCACCATACCTTCCGGCTGCCAATCCCAAGTGACTGATTCATCTTGTTGAACCACTTTGTCCAGTCCTTCAATGGTGGCTAGACGAGCAGAATGTCTGCACCGGAGTCTCTATGCTGTCCTCTCACTGATTTATCATTTGTTCATCAACGCATCCCTCACGGGTTGGGAGCTCACTTCTCGACCACCAAGTGGCCAGGCTGTGGTCATCCGGAGAACAAGTTTTTCACATAAATGAGCTGGAATTCAAGGCAGTAATTCAAGCCATCTCAGTCGACTAGCCAACACTATTGAAAGACATGGTTCGGCTATCGCTTCAGTCATGGAGTTGATCACTGGATTGTCTGGTCCAGACTCGATTATTTACAGACCGCCACCATATAGCTGGAATATTGCTGAGTGCGGTGTAAAACTTAACTCACTCACTCACTCAGTCAGTCATGGATGTTCAGGGACTTACAGTGGGATCCAATCCATCACTCCATTAATATCATCAGATTGATTTTTTCCAAAGTGGTATTTAACGTTGGTTCTACCATCTTTCCAGAAGTCAACAAATGAGCTGATGCAGGATACTACTTCTTATCATTTAAGACTGCATTTCTCCTACAGCTTCCAGAGTATCTGAGTTACATGCCACAGACTTTAAGTCCATTACCTTTTCGGAAGGATCTAAACAGATGGCATCCTGGACAGTCCACCGCGAAAAATCAATCTTCTGCTCACGGACCACTGGGACATAGGACTTACGGCGCTCTTTTCTCTGCCTCAGGATCGGACAGGATGAGATTACTATGTCCAATCCGGGCGTTGAGTGGGTACATACAGCATACATCCTCCTTCAGATGGAATTGGCACCGACTCTTCCTCTCATGTAAGACGAGCATCGATTCAGAAATTTCTAAGATTATTATTTCCTCCAGGTTAAGAAAGACCATTTCATACGTCAATCATGATCATGATCAGGACACTGTCAATATGAAATTCTCTTCACGAAAACAGGGCTTTAGCTATCTCCAGCTGACCGGTCCTCTGTATCTTTAGAGTAAGTAGTTTTTAGTTGTCAGTGGAAATCTCAAAATACTTTCATCGCTTTCTTCCTCAGAGACGTTGCTTCGTCCATCGAGGGCATTCATTCACTGGGTGGCACAGCACCTTTTCCACCGCCTGACTGGGGGGTTGGGGAGGCGTGTGTACTAAACGACAGCAGAGATTGGATCAGAGTAGAAGTCCGCAACTGATGGCTGGGATATGAGAGACTACCGTCGAAGTCGGGACTCTAGAGGAATGAAATCGCAGATTGCCAAAGTAATCGGGGTCAGAATGTTATGAGTACTTTGAGTCTGCTGATAGAGCATCACTGAAGGGTAGGAGAAGCTGCTAACTTCTACCCCAAATTGTTGACAATCATCAGAGTCCAATTGAGATAGCAGGCTAGAGAATAACCCTATATTTAGCAGGCTTTGTGGTTAGCGTTCACTTGGAATTGGTACACGGAAGGAACCGTAAACGACATCATAGAACCGGAAATGGCATCATAAGGACCGGAAGTGACATCATAAATCTCCTCAGGAAGTGATGTCATAAGGACCGGAAGTCTTGTCTTAAGATTGGAAGTGACGTCATAAGACCGGGAGTGATGTCATAGACAGAATAACTCGGAATAGAATTTAGATATAGAATATAGATTTCACCCATAGGGGAATAGAAGCTCGGGGTTTCAGTGGAAACCCATTGGGATTTCATCCCCCACCACTACTGACCCAATCTGGGGTGGTGGGGTAGCCTAGTGGTTAAAGCGTTCGCTCGTCACGCCGAAGACCCAGGTTTGATTCCCCACATGGGTACAATGTGTGAAGCCCATTTCTGGTGTCTCCCGCCATGATGTTGCTGGAATATTGCTAAAAGCGGCATAAAATCATACTCACTCACTCACTTACCCAATCTGGAGATAAGCTATAGGTATCTCCCACTAAGTCATAGTTAGTCTAAGGGATTGACAAGTCAATTACCAAACTAGTGGTATGATTAATATCATCTTCTAAGGGGGCCCTCCATCCTTTTGTGGGATTCAGGCCACCATAATCCAGAGGTAATGTTTATGCATGTATTGTTAGTAATTGTTAGTAAACTTATTTCTGGATTATAGGATCTACATCCTTCCCTTTCCTCCCCGTGATTTATCTTAGAAGATGTCATGTGTATTAATTTATTTCAGAAAATTTTGAAGGGATTTCAAACAAAAAACCGTGATGTCATGGTCAAGGGAGATAATTCAGTTCTCAGTTAGACATACCACTAGGAATAGCTATGACTGGGCGTATAAAATTTCATTTTTATTTCTGTAAGTATCTGTGGAACCACAGGAATAAGGCTACCATAATCCAGAGGTAAGTTTACTGACAATTACTAACAATACATGTAATTGTTCCTTTTCTAGAGCACAACTCAAAAACCTTTCAATATCTTTCTACAAGAGTTGACAGATATATGAGACAGATCTTGAAGTGGTGCTTTTTGCTATTTGAAGATTTGGGGCATTTTTTTTCTCGGTTTCCATGGAAACGATTTGAACATAGTTTTAAAAAATCAAATTGGATGATTTGTTCTTTCAAATTAGTCATCTTCTGATGACTCTTGTTTGTAATATTCCATATGTCATTTGTTGATATTTTTGTAGTGACTCCTGTCATGACAATATAATTAGGAGATAAACATACTGTGTGGGAAAATCAGAGGTATATAACCAAATTATAATAGCTCTAAATTTGATTCAAAACCGAACACGTATAGCTCTGATTTTCCCACACAGTATGTTTATCTCCATTCTACAATGACAATTTTATTAACAATTTCAGTTGGAACTCTTCCTTTGGTTACGAGTCAATACGTGAAGCGGCCTTATAATTAGCATTCCAATCTCAAGTGGTATCACCCGAAACTGGGTGATTTGTGGTAAACCGTCAATAACTAACAAACACCAGATTCAGTAATTACAAAGAACGTTTTGTTTTTTTCAATGCATTAATCACCAATCATTACCTGATAAATTGGAAAACATATTAAAAAAGGATAAAAAGCTTGGTTCACATTTTAAAATTCCACCGTAAACCTTTTCCCCACCCGATTAATGGCAGCAACCTCATGGCCTTGACCTTTTCTGGGAAGTCAATGTTTACCTTTACGTTGCATATTGGAAATTTGGAAAGATGCTACAGAAGAGCAGTTTGCGCAAGGTTAACGTGATTGTATGACTGAGATAGAGTCTTTGATATCTAATTATTGGTACCTTCCAAATTTAAGAGTAGAGGCGCTTGTGCTGTGATGAAAAGTCCGTGTTGTACCGAATTTAGAGCCTTGTCAACTTGACAAATTCCCGCACCTCTACGTCTGCGTGACAGAAGAGTCACTGTGGTGGCTCTTGCACACTCATATGTGTACTCTGTGCTCAAATTCGATTCTACAGATATTATTTTCAACATTTTGGAAAGTGTGTTGTGACCTAGTGGCTTCAACGTGTAGTGGATTCAAGTTGAATCAGATTCGCTGTCATGTTCGCGTGGCTGTTGACAAAGAGACAGATTTGTAGTCATATTTCCGAAAGGATGGAACAGGACATGAGGGCGTACCTCTGGCATAAACACGGTAAGATAATTAATTATACTTTAATAGACTACTTTAGATCAAGCAGTGTAATGGATAAGAGTGATCATGACTAAGCTAAATCATTTTTTCAACGATATTTATGTTTTAGAAATAAATATGTTGGGCTAAACAGAACGGTTTTATGTGAATTTTGCAGATTCTATAATTGTGTTTTACTACCGCAAAATTTGAAACCATACATATTTCTCATAAATATATCATTTTGTTTGAACTGATAACCCAACTGTTTATTAATGTGGACGGAAGGCTTTAAAATTTCTAAATTTTATAGATATGCCGAGTTCCTCATTATACCTTTTCTATTTTCTTTTCATTGAATAAACTGGATTTATTGTAAGTGTTTAAAATATCAACTGTTTCTGCCCTAGTTGGTATTTGCCTGTGGGCAATGTAAGATTGTTGACATCAGGATTTATGTTATAAGGTACATTTATATCGACAATTTATGTAGTTAATATGTGAAAGTGTGAAATATCTGTAAAACTAAGTTCAGCTAACAACAGTCTCAGTGCTAGGGATATAGGAAACGTTAAAACAGACTTTCCTGAGGAGATATTAGTGCAGAAATGAGCAATGTGTGTCCAAAAACGACTTCTTTGGCTTTGTGCAAATTAGTGTGCAAAAATATTGTATTGCAAAGGACACTTTTTGGCAATATGGCTATGGATAATACTGACTGTTTGGCGAGGGCAAAGGCCGGTTCATCTGTCAGTACCTGAGGGCTTTTGGTGCTCTACCTGGGAAAGCCAGGTATCACCTACTGTCCTGACCAGGGAGCCATTCCCCACAAGGGGAGAAGCCTGGGGCTTCACGTGACGCCGACGGGATCAACCTGGTTGATATCAGGCAGGCTTTGTTCGCTGATCGGGCAACACAAGCCATGCCTATTGTCTCCGGGAGCAAGCCTCCTAGTCACACAAAGCCTGCCACCTTGTCCCACGCGGGGAATGGGCTTCAGCCGGTTAGCGGGACTGATCACGTGCCCCCGGCCTTCATCTCCCAGCCTACTGCTGGCCAGCAAGCCACGACTTCCACGGGAGCTAACGGCGATGGGTTTTCTTTGTCTGCCAGTCAAGTGCCTAACGGTACAGCCAGGGGCCCCACGGACTATATTGATACAGACAAGCCGACGATTTTACCCCTGGTACCGGATTTATCAGACTCAGAGAGTACTTCTGTTTATCCGTTTTCCCAGTCGGACTTTGTAATGAAGCAGGGTTTACTCGCGGTTAAACCGATGGATACTTCATCTGAGGATTTTACCCAGGGTTGTTTTTTTAGGCAGAAAGTAGAACTGATTCATGGCTTATATCCAAGCACGGTCCCGCCACAACTGGACGAACCAGAACAGGAATTACCAGTTCAACTGGGAACTTCGGGCTGCCTGCCTCCTGAAAGGATTTCCAGATTATCTCTCCCTCATTCGTCGGCATTGAAATCTTCGTTGGTATCTTACAATAATAACCTGGCCAAGGCTTCCTCACTCAATGCCATCCCTAAAGTGACTCAGAGATCAGTTTATGCCATCCATGATAGACTTATACCTGCTGATGCACTACAGATGGATAAGGACTTTGCTCAGCTCTAGGTTAAGAACGCTTCCTTTAACTGTCAATTTAAGGATCTCAAGGATATTGATGTCGCTGCCCGTTAATCCATAGACATTTTATCTTATACCAATTGGTTTGCGACGGGAGTACGAGCCTTGCTACCGCCTCTATGAAGGCATTAAAAAGGGCACATTAGTATCTATGCCTGCAGAGGAGGTCACCATGGCACTTTCTTTTGGGGATGTTTTTTAATCTGTGGTGTATGCTACACATAACCAACTTTATATAATGGGAAGACTGACGGCTATCAAGAGAGCATATAGATTGAATTCTGTCAGAAGCCTACCAGAGTCGGCTGAGGATTTACTCTTCCAGCAGCCTCTGGATTCGGGGTCTCTGTTCCATGGACAATGTAGCCACGCTATACAGGCTAAGGATGCAGTTACATCACGGAACTTGAATCAGAGACTAGCTTCGGCTTTGCTTTCCCAGAACAGGAGCAGGCCACAGTCTAGAATTAGGAGGGCTTCGTCAGCTAATACTACCCAGTCAGCTACTTACAGCCGTCAGGAGCCCATTCAACGTTCTGCCTTTGAGAGAGCCGTTGATGCTAAGCCGCTTCTTTGTCTTTGACATCAGCATCCCGAGGATTCCTATCCACTAGAGGCAGGGGCTGAGGTTCCAGGTCTTTTTGTGGATCCAGAGAAGGAGCTAAGAAATATTGACTTAGATCCAACAACCCAGTTTACTCAGCCTTGCAATTTGGAAGCGTCCATCAACTTAGAAACAGATTTCGATTTTATTCAACCAGTGGCTCAATCTCCCGTGGGAGGTCGTCTCACGGAGTATGTGGACAACTGGAAACAGATCTTGTCAGAAAGTTGGATTTTGTCAGTAATAGAGAAAGGATTTATCCTGCCATGAACAACCTACCGCCAGTTACTTATCAGCCGGTAGAAAGAAGATTTCTTCTGCAAGGGAATCGCTTAGTGGGAGTGTCGGTAGCCATTCAACAGCTTTTAGACAAACGAGCCATAGTAGAAATTCCCCCAGTGGACCAGTCTTGCGGTTTCTACTAACCAGTATTCCTTGTTCCGAAGAAGGATACGGACAAAATGAGGATGATTATAGATCTAAAAGTACTAAACAAGAACTACTTAAGAAAACCACCCAAGTTCAAGATGGAATCGTTGGCCAACAACACATATTCAACAGGACTCCCAAGTTCTCCAGCATCGACTTGAAGGACGCTTATCACCTCGTACCTATTCATCCTCGTTCACAGAAGTACCTTCATTTTGCGGTAAACAGCCGGAGATTCCAGTTTCGTGTCCTACCATTCGGGATATCACTAGCTCCTTGGCTCTTCACAGTGGTCATAAATCCCATCTTAGCGTTCCTGCATCGGCGTCCGATTGCACTTCACGGGTACTTGGACGATTTTCTGGCAAGAAATACAGTAACTCAGATCCTAGTGAAACAAACCAAGTTTATTCTCCATGTATTTACCCATCTCGGTCTCATAGTACATCCTGTCAAATCAGGATTGGAACCCACGTCAAGGATCAAGTATCTGGGAGTATTCTCGATGCCAAGGCGGGTCAAATCTATACTCCTCAAAGGGGCGTTGGGGTAGCCTAATGGTTAAAGCGTTGGCTCGTCACGCCGAAGTCCCGGGTTCGAATCCCCA
>VKKT01003226.1:70363-81747 GCA_008038995.1 Haliotis laevigata | reverse complement strand
TGTGTCACAATGAGTGAAAGTGTGTCACAATGAGTGAATGTGTGTCACAATGAGTGAATGGGTGTCATAATGAGTGAAAGTGTGTCACAATGAGTGAATGTGTGTCACAATAAGTGAATGGGTGTCATAATACTGACTGACTGAGTTTAGTTTTACGTTGCTTTTAGCAATATTCCAGCAATATTACGACGGGGGACACCAGTAATGGGCTTAACACATTGTGCCCATGTGGGGAATCGAACCCGGGGCTTCAGCGTGACGAGCCAACGCTTTGTCACAATTAGTAAATGGGTGTCGCAAAGAGTGAACGTGTGTCTCCAAGAGTTAGTGCCTGTCACAATGCATGACAGTGGGTCACAATAACTGAAGCTGTTGTCCATATTACCGCTACACAGTATTTTCTAAAGTTGAGGTGGTTAAGGTGAGGTAAGGTGAGATGAAATGGGTTTTAACGTTGTACTTAAGAATATTTCGCTCATATGACGATGTGCATGCGTGTGTATGTGTGGCTGCTTGTAATAGCCCAGACTTATCTTGTTTTATAGTGAAAGCTCACTGTGATACCATGCAGTTAAGTATGAATACCCCACTCAGATACATTATACTGACTCCTAGCCGACCAGTCCTTGCTGTACCCCTTAATACTGAGCGCTCTCACCACTACACCACAGAGGTGATCGAGGCGGTTTAGGTAATGCTGAAGAATCTTTTCTACACAAATAACTGTTGGTTGTAGAAATTTGTTTGAAGCACTTCACCTTAACTCATACATGTTCAAGAATCCACATAATAACATTTCTTCATACCAAAGATCAAACGTTCAATTTCCACAACCTCTATGGAAACCAGAAAACATGAAACTGAAATCTTGACACAATATCGACACAAACAGCATGTCATACCTTCGGTTGCATATTTGCGAGGGACAGATTGTTAAAGATGAAGAAGACCTTGTCTTGAAGTGATTCAGGTGGCACAGCTATCTCTTCCTTCCCCTGTCCAGCTAGCAGGGTGTCAATGTTGGTGGCAGTAGCGATGGAGGGCTGTAAAAATAATGGGCATAGTGCTAGAGGACTGATGGTATATGCACACACAGCTTGTTGATTAACAAAGCACTCTGCAATATTCAACTAAAAATGACATCTATCTGTAAATATTTATGTCTTAACCACAATCTAGTCATTGACATCATGACATCAATCTAAGCAGCTGGTATATGATGACCTCAACCAAATCAGCAAGCTTAACCATCAAATCTCATACAAAAAGCATGGGTTATTGAGTACCAACTCGAAGTCAAATGTTCATGAGTACAGTACAGTTTTTAATATGACCTAACTACCTGTGGTATTAAGTACTATGCTTACTAACACTGTCAACTGAAACTATTTGTTGTTACAAGGATGTTAATCTGTTTCATCAACTCATCACCACATCCAGCAACACAACTGCCTTACCTTGGAAAACGCAGGTCCTGGTGTAGGTCTGGTACTGGTGGTATTGACCGTAGTTGTTCCAGACCCCGCCCCCGCGCTCGACACCACAGAGGCAGCAGCCCCTCCTCCAGACACAGCCCCTTCTGTGGTCCTGGCAATGGGGTTATTGGCTGGCTGTACAGGGGCAGGTGCTCCACCCATTGTTGGGGTGAGGGCCCCTGATGTTTGTGCCATAGGGGGAGGTTCCTGTGACCGGGCACCAAAGTCAACGAACTGGAGGACAGATATATAACCATGAATTTGCAGAACAAAAAGAACTTACACACAGAAAGCAGTTTTTTACACAGGAAATAAGCCTGTGTCAGCTGACAGAGTGTCACAGTGGTAATTCATGCAGCACCTTAACAGAGGAACCTAAAGAATGTTCCAACTTCGTACTGAACACCAGCTAAATCATTCAGACCAATATAAACATTGTCTCCTTTGATGACAACCAATGTGTCAACAGTGTTGAGTGCGTTATTGATGACAGGTGGTTCTATATTAAATGGAGTCCAAAATATCAAGTTTCACATTTAGGAATATTAATATAATATCTAAACAGGGTACACTAAGTTTAGGCTTCACATAGTGCAACGAAGTACAACAGATATTCCACTATCTGTGAGGGAAGAGGACTGGAGCAAAGTAATCCTTTTCACCAACATGTTTTCTATGTTGATATGCCAGGTGTGTGACTGAGGGGAGAGTTGTTTACCTCAATGAGATGCTGAGGAAACTGCTGGAAGTGCTGTATCGCTGCCAAGTGCTGACAATACTGGGGGTAGTCCTTTAGTCTGAAACATGGACACATGCATACATTAAAGACAAAATTCAGGAAATATCTGGGGATATTGCTTGAAA
Source organism: Haliotis laevigata (assembly GCA_008038995.1). Taxonomy (NCBI): domain Eukaryota; kingdom Metazoa; phylum Mollusca; class Gastropoda; order Lepetellida; family Haliotidae; genus Haliotis; species Haliotis laevigata. The sequence continues at coordinate 79,408 of VKKT01003226.1, read as the reverse complement.
TCAAAGCAAGCACACATTCAATACAGGATAATATTAACATGTATTTGTACTTCCCCTCCATCAGTTAGATGTTCACAGAGGTGACTGAAACTTAATATCCCAATCTGCAGAGTACACTTGAGGAAGCAGTATAGCAGCTGGTCATTTAATGTCTCAGCATTGACTTTAAAACTTCTCAGCACCACATACTACTTCTGTAATCGACATATTATTTACTGGTAAGCATCAATAGATGTAAATGGTGATGACACAAAGCAAAGATCATTCTCAATCAATATCAAATTCTAACATCTGGAATCTTGTAGCACGTACCTTGTTTTGAATCGGTCCAGAGCCGCAATTCCAAAGTAATACATCTTGCTCCCATAAGGTTTTCTCAACGCCTCCAGTATATACCTCAATGCAATGCCAAGTGTCCAGTACCTGAAACAACAAGGTTTGTAACTAAACATATGGTGTGGACAGCTGACATGGTTCAACTAAACAATTACCCATACTTAAAAGTTAAGGATCACAACATACTACTTAGACTGACTCTTTCCTATTACTACAGTAATTATAGTCAGGTGGTCCTAACCTTTGTTTTCAGTAGTATAGTGTTGCAGTAGGTTAATCTAAACCTGTCTGCAGACTTGTGAAGGAAGATCTGAATCAAGTGACTTGTCAGCAGAATCACATCATGACTATTTATAAGTGAACCCTTGAGCTGGCACTATAAATAGTCAAGCAGCCACTTATAGCCTATCACTGCTGACAAAACACACTGATACACTAGAAACAACATAGGTTTCCTCAGCTTTCCAACAGTTTCACTTTCATTACAGAAACAACAAGTGACTGCTTTAACATTTGACATCTGGTAACGCCAATCAACACAAATCTACAACCCAACAAACATGACTACAGATCTCATTTGTTAAAATCACAAAGGTTGGTTCAACAATGACTACTGCATTGTGTATTCTGTGACTACTGGTTTTATAGCAGTTGTTGTGGCTACTTACGTAACAATACCCTGTTCAATGATGCCCCCGAAGAGCACTGCTGTTGTGTGCAGCTCCCTCTCAGGATACTGTGGGAAGAAGCGGTACTCCTCAAACAGGTTCCGCAACATGCAGGCAAACACATCCTGCAACAGATGGAATGTCAGATCCAGCGTCATGTATGTATCAGTTAGCAGCACCTACTAAAACTATACAATGAATAGAGTGAAGGACCAGCTCATTCTATCATATAGCTATGATTGTCATGTCAAATATGAAATAATCAACTAGTTGCATATGACGTTGTTACTTTCAACACAGGTAGTTTTGTAAATGTTTCCCATCAATGTTATGGAACAAGTATCCAAATACAAACTTTTGTTTCAGGTTTCACTTTCTCCCAGTTTTATGTAAGCCAATTGGGGTCTTGAGCATTTTACTACTGAGCAATGTTTTCATAGCATGTGCCCTTGACAATATATCAAGAATTTGCATCTTTAAAGCTAAAACAAAATTATGCCAAATGAGTGCACAAACCAAGAAAATGTTCATGGACACATTGTTATAATAAGCACTACCATACTATGCTTTGCAACACCCTACCCTTTCAATCTTGTTCTGTGAGTCTTTGAATCTCTTGAGCATCTCAAGCACTTCATCGATGGACATGGTGGGGTGCGGAGGCTGGTTGTAGATCTGCTGAAAGTATGAATTGGCCTTGTCTTCTACCTCCTTGCTGAACTGCTGGGTCATCTCAGGGAAGATGGTAGACATGTCCCCAGGCGGCCCCGCTGGAGAGGAGGAGGGAACACATACATCGTTAACATCATGTACCATACAACAATTGAAGTCTAATGATTCATCTTACTCTGTAAGTTTGGATTAACACTTCTTATCTTCCTGCAGTCAATATGCTAAAAGAGTCAATATCTTACCAATGATTGTCAGAATTTCATGACATGACATATTTGAATGTAAGAAATGTTTTACTGGTTCTGTTCACAGCTTGACCAGTCATTGCATGCTGCAATTATTGTATTTTCACCATATGTAAGGACAGGGGTGGAAATAACCCATTGCGTGACGTCCGAGTCCAGTGTTTTTTTCTGTCGGGCAAGCAAATTTGTATATCACGCTGTACCGGTGTGCAGTTGACTTTCCAATGTTAATAATGTTGTTTATTTTAAAAATCAACAAGAAAACGAATGGCATAGAGGAAAACTTATCAGGGCAAGTGATTTTACATGTGCCACTGTACCGGAATACACTAGCAATTTTAAAGTTATTTCCACCCCTGAAGGAATGGTGTCATCTGCCTTTTTGTTGTTACTTTGATGAAAATGCTAAAGTACAAGCTCTATGACGGTAGTTTGCACCAGACAATCCATTGACTGACATCATGAGCATCAACCTAAGCTCTTGATATTCTATGACATGTCAGTGAATTTGGCATCTGATCCCATTAATCGCTTTATTGAAGAATGAGTTGTCGAAAACCAATTCTAATCCAGATTTCCAGGGTCTGATTCATTTGCAACTGGGTGTCACTTTATATGAGTCCAGAATGAGACATATTTTGTAACTGCATTATCTCCCAAAACGCTTTAGCCACTAGGCTACCCCACCGCCCCTAGTGTTGTTGGAGGAGACTGAGAATGTTAAAGATCCAATCAAGAAAATGTAGTTTTGGGATAGGAAGAGAAAGTCACGGAATTACGCTAGACAATGAGGGTGTGGTAAGATTCCAAGGATGTTATGGATTTTAGTGTCCAAAAAAAAATCTCAAAGGGAAACTTGTCATGTTTAGCAAGACGTGATAATGCCCTACTTCCAGTGGGCCTTGTGCTAATCCTGTCAGCTGAGGATGCCCCTTGTTTCACAGCCACCTGGGCACTCAGATTGGCAAGAGAGTTAACTGGATTCCTTGGGGGACCCATGGCTGTAGATATGGGGGTCTGGAACCCAAGATCTGGAAAGGGACGAAAAGATACTTTGCACAAGGAAATAAACATCATAATCTCAAGTTACTGTCATCTGTTCAAAAGCATACCCATCAAATCTTTTAGTTAAGGCCCACGTCCAACATACAGAGCAATCAATAAGCAGACATGAAGACAACCCATCAGTACCAAACAGACTGGTGAAGCCTATCAAGCAATATTCAGATTTGATCTTTCTTTTGACAAACATGAAGAATTTCCAGATATCGAAAAGTTTGGTTGGTTGGTTTGTTTGTTATTTAATGCCGCACTCAGCAATATTCCATCTTTAATTCAGCGGTCTGTAAATAATCGAGTCTGGACCAGACAATCCAGTGAGCAATATCACAATCATCGATCTACCCAACTGGGATATGATGATATGCGTCAACAAAGTCAACAAGCCTGACCACCCGATCCCGTTAGTCACCTCTTAGGACAAGCATAGGTTGCTGAAGGCCAATTCTAACCTGGATCTTCACAGGTCAGTTTGAAAAGTATCACCAGTACTATGGTATTATGCCTGGATACAACTTAACAAGAAAGGCAAGATACTTTATGGATAATATCTCGATTATATTAACATATCTCTATATCTTAACATACATATGTCTTAAATGATAACAAAGTTGTTATCCATAAAGTATATTGCCTATATTTTTATTCACCAAGTTCTAAAATACCAGTGAAACAGATCATGAGTAAAAAAATTCAAAATTAATTACAACTTACTTTGAAACTGGGACGATAATGACTGAATGGGGTTGAATGCTGTGTTATTCTGTTGAGAGATTCCAGAGAAGCCTTTGGAAGGAGAGCCTGGTGCAACAGATCCAGCCAGTGATTGAGGAAAGCCTGAAGATCCCCCGGCAGGAAAAGGTGTGGACCCTGATGGAAACGGTGTGGACCCCGACGGAAACGGCGTAGACCCTGACGGAAACGGTGTGGACCCACTTGATGGAAATGGCGTGGACCCACTTGATGGGAAAGGTGTTGAACCACTTGATGGGAAAGGTGTTGAACCACTTGATGGGAAAGGTGTGGACCCACTTGATGGGAAACCAGATGATCCAACACTCGTGGGAAAGGCTGAAGATCCAACACTTGTTGGGAAAGCTGAAGATCCAACACTTGTTGGGAAAGCTGAGGAACCACCACTCGTAGGGAAGGCCGAAGAGCCAACACTTGTAGGGAAAGCCGATGAGCCAACACTTGTAGGGAAGGCTGATGAGCCAGCACTAGTCGGGAAGGCAGATGAGCCAGCACTAGTTGGGAAGGCAGATGAGCCAGCACTTGTGGGGAAAGCTGAGGAACCAACACTTGTGGGAAACGCAGATGAACCAACACTGGTAGGAAAGACCGATGACCCAACACTTGTGGGAAAGCCTGATGATCCAACACTTGTGGGAAAGCCAGATGATAGCCCTGTAGATGGGAATGCTGAGGATGCACTGGATGGAAAAGCTGATGATGCACCGGTGGTTGGGAAGGCTGACGTGATCCCACTTGTAGGGAAGGCCGAGGAGGCCCCGGAACCTACCGCTGACTGTGTGGGTGGTGCTAGGACATTGCCAATGTTAGAAAGGGGATCCATCTGTCAGAAATAATATGATTGATATTTACCATCTCAAACATCATCCTAATCAACAAAAGTCATCAGAAGATGGCACATAACCCTGGCCCCCACAATTTGAAAGAACAAATCATCTGAAGACTAAGTCCAAATTGTTTCCATGGAAATAAAAAAAAATATGAATGCCAAAAACCTGGAAAAGGCACCACTTTCGGATCTGTTTGATATATCTGCTAAGTCTTGAAGACGGATATTTAACAGTTTTGTTGTGCTCCGGACACAAAGCATATCCTTCCCTTTTGAGTCCAAATTGTTTATATGGAAATCCAGAAAACTAAAAATGCCAAAAATCTGAATATAGCAAAAGGCACCACTTCAAGTTCTGTTTGATATATATGTACAAATTTTTGTTGAAATATATCGAACGTTTTTTTCAGTTATGTTCCGGAAACGAAATGATTACAAACAGATCGACAAGGCGTTGACTGTATCCCCCAGCATTACATGCAAGATACATTGGATGTACACCATCTAATGAATTGTTCACAAACATCAGAATACTGTTCGTCTGTTATGGATTCAAAAGAACTATGTTAGAAAACAGATTTAGATGAACCCTCAAACAGCTTTTCACAATAATATCCAACATGTTTCAAGTTGTTAGTTAAATGTGATGGTTTCTACTCACGGGGTTAACCATGCCTGATGGAGTGAAGTTTGCTGGGGGCTGCTGTGGTGGCTGCTTGGGGCCTACTACACCGGGTGGTGCTTGTCTGTTGCGGTTGAGAATCAAACTTGCATTGGTGAACATCGTCGCAATGGATTCCGACAGCTCTTGAGACACTTGGCTGTAAAGGCAACAATCATTCAGTCATGTAGTGTTAATAAGAGAAACAAAGTTGGAAAGGATACATGAACCTCCACAAAGTAGGCACACTGTTTCATAGAATGAACACATTTTTTCTGTGAAATTAATCCTACAGAATACAAGGAAGACTGATGTTACATACTTGGCCCAGGTCTTCAGGCAGGTGAGCATAGTTGCAATTGTATCTGGTGGCAACTGTTGGCTCTTCATTTGTGGCAGTTCTTCCTTCACCGGTGCACCGACCAGCTGAGGACATCGTCTCTTGAGGAACGTTACACAGGCTTGAATGAATGGTTCCTGAAACGAAACCATCTTCAAATAGTGTCATTTATGTCACTCAATAGAAATGTATAAATGTCACACAGACAACAGAATCTAAATGTCCAACCTTGTGTTCTCCGATCTTGTCTGTCAACCACTTGTCCAGTTTCAGGTACTCTCGTCTAGAGGCGAGGCACGCAAGGTCAATCACAAATGCAAATGGGGTGGCATTCAACAGCATGGAGAGGGCCTGCAAACAAACATACAACAGTCAGGCAGAGTTGTCACCACTATAACAAACAACATTGGTTATGTGTTGACCTAATATGAAATGATCTGATCAAATATCATCTACTACCCACAAGTCTACAAACAAACAAGAGAGGCTAGCCTCAAGAGGTATTGTCAAGCATATGTTGGGTAATGAAAGCGCCAGAATGACACAAGTGTGGAATTCACTGTCAAATACAACTAACATCAACCAGAACAGCAAATGAGTTAAGATTGAGGATACTTTGTTCAGGCATACGTGACTAATTTACATGATAAAATTGGCAGTGCCTCAGCCATATCTCAAAAACAATACATAAAAGCATTTGTTATACAAATAAAAATGTGAAGAACTACCTTGACCTATCACAGATTGACATATGAAACTGGCATGTTACCATAATAAGACAGCAATACAAACAACATTTACACCCATGAGAATTCAACACAGACCCACAAGTATATTATACAAGAACCATACCTTTAGATCTTGTGCAACATCCAAAATCCGTGACAGTCGAGTCTGATCATGAGGCTCCCCTCTCATGTACCATTCTGCCATTGAGTGCATTATAAGCGTCCGAATTGTACTGGAGTGTCCCTATAAAAAGAAAAACACATAGGTTGATATTATCTGCAGGCTTGGAGAGACAAGCATGGGCAAGTTTGTTGGTAAAGTCAGGAATAAAAAGTCAGAATGCTCTGTTTTAATGAAAAAATACTTTGATCAAAGTGAGCCCATTTCTCAATCAAGTACAGTTGAATGAACAAACAATTGGGGAAAGTGAATAAGCATGCCAAATTCAATCATTCTGCAACACAAACATTTGGGTGTCCACTAAATGTCAGTACATTACATGGACAACTATAAGCTGAGCTTATAAGAACAATTGCTCAGCTCAGGCTTCAGATTGTGTTTACAGACTAGAATAATCTCATCCTGTACAAGTTACGGTACAATCACTGTATGGAAGCAAAAGGAACATGTTACCAGGACTCATGACAAGTGTACCTGATGGTGCCAAGCATAATGGAGAACCACGGCGGAATTTGCATGGCTGCCTAAGAAAATCGGCATAAGAGTTGCGATCAGTTCTTGTTTGATGGTGTTCCATGTAGGCTGAAAGTGAAGAATTTCATGGATAAAGCTTGGGCATTTATGAGTTACTTTAAAAAAGTCACTAAGATCATCATTAGAAACATGTCGGTCCTGCTGGTTCTTTTAATGAAGACCAAAATGTTTATTTGATGTTTAACGTTGCACTCAGCAATATTCCAGCTATTTCGCATCAATCTGTAAATAATTGAGTCTGGACCAAACATTCCAGTGATCAACAACAAGAGTATTGATCTACGCAATTGTGATACAATGGCATGTGTCAACCAAGTCAGCAAGCCTAATCACCCAAACTTGTTAAACGCCCCTTACGACAAGCATGGTTTGCTGATGGCCAATTCTAACCCAGATTTTTTAGGGAAAAGACAGAAATGAAAGCAACAGGACTTCAATGAAGAAATAACAATCAACGTCTAAGTAACATGATTGAATGGGCAAACTAACGTCTTCCAAGGCAAAACTCATATCCCAGAGTGAAGTGCCCAAGACAGACTTCTATTCCCAGACCACATCTAACAGGTTGTTTTTTGTTATTGAACACCACACTCAGCACAATTACAGGTGCATATAACAGTCTGGACCAAACAAGCCAGTAATTAACATAATGAAGATTTATCTCCACAATAGGGATATGATACCATTCATCTTATACCAATACTCGCCTTCAATGGCAAGCATGGGTTGCTGAAATCATTGGAGAGTGTGGACTGATATAATACATACTGTTGTTTGCAACAGGGCAAGGACTAGCATATCAGGGCACTTCTGGGAGGGGTATTTGAACAGATCCCAGACTGCCTGGTAGTGGCCTGCCTCTGCCAGACGCAGCAATGACTCCACCAGGTTCAAGGATTTCCTGCAATAAGACAAAGTCATGTTCAACTTGTTTGTCTCGTCCTATAAGCCCAGTAAATTCAAACCAGGTTAAACAATTGAGGAAATATTGAGTAAATATAGCTTTATGCCGATGTCTCAGTGGTTTTCCAGCAACATCACGGCAGGGGGACATCGGAAATGGGTTTCGCATATTGCACCATATAGTGGAACATCAAACCTGAACCTTTGATTAGGTATCATCACTGGTAATCAATCTTGAACCTTTGACATGGCTACCTTTGTGGGTAATCAAACTTACATTTCAGACAACTGCTCAACCAGTAGACCACTCCACCATTCCTGGGTAATAAGCTTCTTAAATTCAACTATATTTACTGAAATTTAGCTAAACCTGTAGAGGTTTCCAATTCTTTGAAGAGAATCGTCCTTGAGGTACATATATGCATTTTCTGCGGCTGAAAATGTCATGTGACAGTTGTATCAAATGTTTTAATAAAATATTGTACAATCAATAAAAATCTTTTTCATCTATTATACGGCCTCCCTGCTACGCATGCGCAGCCAACCAGGTAGGCACCTAGGCCAGTATCATCATTCCTTCTACTGAATAGATCAGTGAACAGAATTGCAGGGAGGTGGGTGGCCCTACCCCAGGGACGATTCTATTCAAAGAATTAGAAGGAGGAGGAGGGAATTCTGTCAGAGTACTCACCTGACACTTGTCCCGAAGCTTCCGGGAGAGGCATGATGGGAGGGTAACTGACAGGGAGGAACGTACTGAGACCTGACCTCACAAGTTAAGCAAGACAGTTCGCACACTGTGCGAAAGTAAAAAAACAAGCCCACATCGTGAATCTATAAAGAGAGCACCGTAAGGGGGAAAACCAACGTACAACCGACCAGTATCTCATGAGAGAAGTCGAAAGTAGTTAGATATGTCAACAGCGGATATATCAATTATACACAATTGAAAAACAGCATCAACTGTCCAGATGACCAAGACTCACTCGGTCAGGGTGGCAGGACACTGTCCACTGGAGAGAACAGAACGGCCAAAATGCGCTCGATTACGTGAATGTGTATCAAGCTGATGGAGCCTTATAAAAGTGCTAGGCCTGCTCCAAATAGCGGCAGAGCATATCTCTTCAATGGGCAGT
>VKKT01003225.1:7682-20478 GCA_008038995.1 Haliotis laevigata | reverse complement strand
AATGTGGGCTTTTCTGCGTTTTTCTGCACAGTGGGAAAGTTTTCTTTGGTAGGCCTGTGAAAGTCATTTCGCCAAGTTGCTATAGATTCAAAATAATAAATAACACTTTTACGATGATAAGCTTCATGAATATTAACATAATTACTGAAGGAAGTCTCCTTATAATTCTCAATGAACACCCAGTCCATTCATCTTACTAAGAGACTGTAGTACCAAGAAAACTATAAGATCCATGATGCTATATTCCTGAAAGAAAGTGATTTCTCAAGTGATGAAATTCATCTCTTGTTATATAAACTGGTTTCTGGTTGTTAATGCTCTTCATAATCTTGGGATGCATTAAATCAATTCAAAATGATCTATGTTTAGATGGCATATAGGGGTGGTGGGGTAGCCTTGTGGTTAAGGCGTTTGCTCGTCATGCCAAAGACCCGGGTTCGATGCCCCACATTGGCAGAATATGTGCAGCCCATTTCTGATGTCCCCCACCGTGATATTGCTGGAATATTGCTAAAAGTGGCATAAAACTGAACTCACTCGGTCACTGAGATTACATATGTACTGGATTTCCCTACTTTTGTAAAGACAAATACCTATCTGACTTTCTGGAAGTTATATTTTACAATGTGACCTTATTACAATGGGACAGTCTTTAGGTTAACATTTGCCTCTTATGCTGAAGGTCCAGGCCCCGATTTCTCGAAACAAACTTAAGTCTGAGTTTTGACTTAAGTTAGAGTTCTTACTCAAATTTGAGAAAACGCATTTCCAAGAATGAACTGAAATCGATATTAAATTTATACATAGTAGATAATTTGAGTTTGGTGAATAGAATACTGAAGTTGTTCGGGCTTTTTTATTTTAAAAATGCAGCTGAGTCAAAATTCAGCTGTTTCTAATAGTCAAACTCAGTTTGAAATTTGAGTAAAAACTTAAGTTTGTTTCGAGAAATCGGGGCCAGGTTTGACCCCATCTGGACCATACAAACCTGTGATTGATATCAACTGCAATCATCTACACCCCTGAGGTATAATAACAAACGATCAACTCAGTGAGCAATATTCCCCACCTTATTTCATCATCTTGTCTGACAAACAATGGTTGCTTGGGATTAATTTTAACCAATAATCCCTGCGTTTCAGTCCTACCACCCATGGTGCCGTTGTAAATAGTGCTACGACTGTCTTCAGATTATTATAGATATGTGAGTCACGATCACCTTATGTCTGACATTGCTTTGGAAACCCAGGGTTTGTTTGTTTGTTGTTAAACACGACGCTCCAGCAATATTCCAGCTATCTGGCGGCGTACACCCTGGGTTGGTTTGTTTGTTGTTAAACACCACACTCCAGCAATATTCCAGCTATTTGGCGGCGTACACCCAGGGATGGTTTGTTTGTTGTTAAATACCACACTCCAGCAATATTCCACCAATATGGCGGCGTACACCCAGGTAACCATTTCAGACTATGCCAGTGAATCACTGGATGGGACATGGATTGGTCCACAGCGGCATGTTTCCTGTCAGTGTTATACATCTAGTGATGGCAGGATTGATTGATCTGTACAGTCAGAGCCCATCCTTGTCTCTGTGATCATACACTGGAACCTGCAGGTCTGTTTACTTCCCACGGGTAAACGCCACCATATCACACAGGATGTGAAGATCACAATATTGATTGTCACATGTGTTTTATTTGTATCTTTCACATGATGAAAGAAAATTTTGGAAAAAATAAGGCATTTACTTAGTGTATAACGATTTCATGACTCATCTATTTTAGTATTAACATATCATCCATGACCCATCCACAAACAAACAGAAGGTGGGTTCAAAAGTGAGTGAAAGTGAGTGAGTGTGAAAGTGAGAGAGAGAGAGAGTGAGAGAGTGAGAGTGAGAGTGAGAGAGTGAGAGTGAGAGTGAGAGAGTGAGTGTGAAAGTGAGAGTGAGAGAGAAAGTGAGAGTGAAAGAGAAAGTGAGAGAGTGAGTGTGAAAGTGAGAAAGTGAAAGTGAGAATGAGAGAAAGAGTGAAAGTGAAAGTGAGAGAGAGTGAAAGTGAGAGTGAGTGAGTGAGAGTGAGAGTGAAAATGAGAGTGAAAGTAAGAGTGAATGAGAGTGAAAGTGAAAATGAGAGAGTGAGAGTGAGAGTGAAAATTAGTGAAAGTGAGAGAGAGTGAAAGTGAGAGTGAGTGAGAGTGAAAGTGAGCGTGAGAATGAAAGTGAGAGAGTGAAAGAATTTGAAAGTGAACGTGAAAGAGTGAGAGAGAGTGAAAGTGAGAGTGAGAGAGAGTGTGAAAGTGAGCGTGAGAGTGAAAGTGAGAGTGAAAGTGAAAGTGAAAGTGACAGGGAGAGTGAAAGTGAAAGTGAAAGTGAAAGTGAGAGTGAGAGAGAGACCAGAAATGGACTTCCACATCTTACCGATGTTAGGAAAAGAACTAGGGCCTTGAGGCATGACAAACCAACACTTTATCCACTAAACTACCCAATTGCTTGTAACGAACAACACTAAAGAAGAAAATTAACATTAAAGTTTTTCATTGTGTTAAAGTTGACATTGTGTTGAGGTTGACAAGGTGTTCTTGTCTAATCATACTAGTGACCCTTGGTTTAATTCATAAAAAGCATGGTGTTTTTTGCAACCCTTAACGAGATTCAAATACATATCTGGAGACAATCAACATATGACAAAGTCTAATTTCCTCCAGCAAATTTTTATACTCTGTGACCTTTCTACTTTGTCAACTTCACATGGAACAGATAGTGAGACTGAGAGCTTTCTGCGGTAATTGGACCAGCTTTCATGCATCAAGCAGTTCAGATGAGATCAAGTAAAAAACTTATTCACTCTTCTGTCAAGAATGTCTTGCAAAGAGATGTCAACCAAGCTGGGCCTGCAGTCCGCAAGTTCAATAATGGTTGTGTCAAATTATATCAGATTTTTATAAGTGAGTGAGTTTGTTACATTGTCATCAGTTAAAGCTGTAGATAATAACCAGAGTCCCCAACAAAAACAACATGGCCAGCTCAATACACTGTTAGTACAACTATAGCAGCAAACCGACTGTCAAAAGTGAATCACTAACTCACTCACTCATTCATTCATTCTCTGTGGGTAGCAGGATAATCAAGCACTGACCATTGCCCAGATGAACAGAGAATCTCACCTGAGTGTCTTCGATATCAAATATATCACAAGTTGACAAAGTTACAAATATCAGAGGCTTGCCGGGGTGAGATTATGTTTATCATCAAAAATCACTTTTCATTAGTTTTCAATGAAAAATGTACATTGCTGAACACGGTACTGCCATTAGACTTGCAGAGCAGCGATGTCATAGCATTGTGATGTCATCATGTCAATGACATCATAGCATTGTAAGTCATGTAACTGATGACCTCAGGGCATTGTACAAAATCTACTGTCAAAATGATATCTCATTTGATTTCACACATGCAATATCAGTTTTGGATGAAAACATAATATGATCATATAAATGTCATCATCATCATCATTGGAATCATCATCATTGGAATCATACATGACCACAAGTGTGGAGCAGAAAAGCTTCCATTGATAAATGTATATAACTTGTATCTAGAAGTCAAAACAATATGTTTATTATTACCTTGTGTGATTAAGTTGGCGTAGACGGACCATTCACGATCCAACGTTTGTACTGTAGTAGAGGTCAGGGTCGTCTGTTGACACAACAGCTCCCTCTGTATATGTTTCACAAACCTCTTCACCTCAGTTCCGACTTCTTCCACATAGCGAAATATATCCGCCTAACAAAAGAAATGGCATTGGATGAAAACATACCAGTATATCAAAAGGATTTGATAAATCTCAATTTTAATTCATACAATACAGCATTCTGGCACAGGAGCTCAGCCGCACTAGTCAGCTGTTCACAATGTCAACAGACATGGCATCTCAATGAGAGATGCTGTAAGGAATGCTGTTGAAATATTTCCTGCATAAATAGTAAGAATGAAGGTATAAACAAGTATGGCACAAGGAACCAAACGTCCACAATGCTTGATGTATTACTGTATAAACTGATGCAATGTTAATGAACAACAGTTTAATTCTATCATCAGCTTATATGTTGAGACCTACTACTTACTACACATGACATAAACTTCAGCAAAACAGACCAAGAAAGGGTCAGATATAGCTATTTCAATATGGCCACGGAGGCCATATTGAAAATCAGATATGAATCCATGAATGGTTTAGGTGTCATCATTGATTAGAACAAGCTTCCAAAGTTTCACTGACATTGGTACTGTGGTTTCTGAGGGGATGATGTTAATGAGTGATGATTCACAATGACCTAGTATTTTCAATGTCTGATGACAGCCATACCTGATCTGTGATGAAGGTAACTTGAACTGGGAACTACATGGTGACCCTGTTATGCAGAACGTTTCAGGCTTCTGGCATTTTAAGTTTGGGAAAACAAATTTACTGAATTTATATTTTTCTGATTTATTCATTCTTTAAAAGATACTTACTGAAGGTTCACTGAAAATGCAATTTTGATGCCTTGAAAAACTTGAACCCCTAGATAGTAAGAAACAGACAATCCCTGCCAATCCCTTCAGGAGTTGAAAATGTTGAAAAGACTTATGACAGCAGACTTGGGTTGGCACAGTCAAACGACCCTTTAGGACATATGATTATAAATTACTCAATTTTTTACCATTCATTGCTTTCTGTCTCCTGTACCATTTCAGATTTGTTTGCTACAGTTTCTGAATTAACCACGTGGGCCTCTGCTGTGTAATTTATGACAGAGTCCCTGATTTTCCAAAATGATACAATGAGAGTTGGATCTGAACCAGGGTTATGGAGTTACACAACACCAACACTACCTCCACTGAGCCACCTTGCCTCCCACTTAAACACCATACATTACTTGTTTTTCGGATAAATTGATCTCCCTAATCCCTGCATTTTGGCGTGCATTTAACAAACATAATTTGAGTTTGGCAGAGATGTGTTTGATAGTGCGGGGGCCTGATAAATTCTCTGTCCGCGCTCATCACACACTCTCTCTATCAGCGCTACCATCACACCATCATTACTCTCCCACGTGTTTGCTCTGGAGGATATCTGTCAAATTTAACCTGTATTACCAAAAGACTTATTCAACCTCTTTGTGACTCTGTCGATATAATCCTACTATAATCTATCAGTCAAGCCTTCTGAGCTGAGGAATCAATTATTGACCGTCACAATGTTGTATTGGATAGCTGAGCTCTGGTACCATTTTAATGTTGGAAACGAGAGACGTATCAAAGACATACCTCACTTGCCATGGTACACTCGGTTACATGGAGATATACTACTCAAAACAAGCTAAGGAAAACTTAGTATTTCATATTTCTAAAGTTACTCTTTGATGCCCTGACAGATGAGTGAGTGAGTGAGTTTAATTATTTCCATCGCACTCGGCAATATTACGGCTATATGGCAGCAGTTTGTAAAATAATCAAGTCTGGACCTTACAATCCAGTGATCAACATCATGAGCGTCGATCTGTGTAATAGGGATATGATAACATGTGTCAACCAAGTCAGCGAGCCTGACAACCCAATCCTGTTAGTCGCCTCTTATGACAAGCATGGGTTACTGAAGACCAATTCTAACCCGGGTCTCCGTGGGTCCTGACAGATTAACCATAGTAAGTAATATGAAAGAATCCGTGTCCCTTAAAGTCTTTTCAGTAATATAGAGCTCCTCACAATCAACATCACATCTACTCATAGATGACGTTAGAAGTCATCTTTATCATTTGGTCATCACACATTCATTGCAAAACTTCTGTAAAATTAAGATTTGCAGCTTTTATTTTGTTTTCAGATTAAATTTGGTATTTCAGAGAATTCCCATTTTTGACACAAGCATTCCCTGAAGGAAGAATCATTCCATCTTGATATCTTTCATCTCCTGGCTTGAAAATGAAAATATTCTTTCTTTACAAATGAACCAAACATTTTTGTATCATCCATTTTAAAAAATATTAACAAAACCTATAAAATAGGAAATTGAAAAACAGTAAAAAGTAGTTTGAGACCAGTTACAAGGAAATTAGCTGAAATATTTGTCCTTTATTCCATTTTATCTTCAAAAGCCTCGAAGCAGCTCTGATTTATCCACACGGCCTCTCTTGACAAGGCAATCCTGCTACCATCAAGTAACAGAACTAATGGAACAAGAACCCTAAAATAAAAATCAGTGTATCTCCTTAAAGAGCCAAATATCTCCACACAATACAAACTGACTGATTGTCTGCAGGAGTCTGATCGGTTCCACTAGATGATACTAAGCATGATATGACAGCTAAGCGACAGAAGAGCCACAATCCTGTCTAGCACTGCAGTGTAGCCACTGACATTTCATCCTTGGCCAGATACCGCTATTGTGGAGACAAGTAAGAACACATCAATCGGAGAGATCCAATATTGATAAAAACTACTTCCCATGGAAGAGTGACGTCTCTGTGCTAAAGAGCTCATTTTCTCTAGATTTGACAAGATGTGGAGCTTACTCTATACTTTGTTTCAAAGGCTTGTTGTGTATTTAGTGTTTTTGTGAGGAAGAAGGTTGACAGCTTTTGGCTTTAATCATCATGAATCTACCACAATATCAGGTGTTGGTTGATCTGAAACGATGAGTCTCAGGCAAAATAAGGAGCGCTTCAAAAGGACATGATCCATCAAACTTCACACTTAAAAGACAGCGACACTTTCATCACAAGCTTAAACACACAAGGTTTGTTCCTCAAACAAAGAGACATTAATGCTTTAAAAGCAAGGAATTAATATGTTACGAAGATACTGGCTACGTTCAACATGAGACATCATCAGCAGGAGGGATTTAATGATTGAACTGAGATCAAATCTTTCAGTTACTATAAACCTTAAACTTCAAAATAAAATACTAGACCACAGAATTGAAAGTAGGTTAGATTTGTAAAGTAAGTGGTAAGGATAACAGAATGTTATCTGGTAATCTCCACATCCATATTAAAGTTGTAAGTCCGGGGGCGAATGAAGTCATCATGAGAGGGGAAGTTCAATCACAAGAAGTATAGACACGGAATGCATTAAGATGTCATCTGTCACACTTCGTCTTCCGGAGGGAAATCTACCAGCTGCGAGCCCAGGCCAATCACACAATGGATCCATATAAGCTTAAAATCAACGTTCAAAATGAACTGCGTTTTCAGTGGCCCAGTGCTATTCACCCAACTACATAGTATTACCCAAACAATGCCACTTATCGAACTTACATGAAACACTGACAACTATCAATGACATGTTCTGTATTTTCGACATCATCATGCAAGTGAACACCAAGATTAATGAAGACCGTCAAGAATACTGTCTGGAGGTGGCGAGAATTTCAATCTTTCTTATATGACGATACTGAGCCTCCAGTGCACACCAGCCTGATGCTGGTCATATAAGCCCCCCCCAAAAAGAAGAACCTGGGTCTCTGTTATGTTTGTTAGATGCTAAGTCATCAAACGAATCCATCATTTGATGAAATGAACTATCCCTGTTACATTCACTTACAGCACGTAATGATTACTAACTTAAACTTAATTACATTTTCCTGAAATGTACCCTTTGAATTGCTGTTGAATTTAGGATTTAGTGAGGTACGGAGCCGCAAGACTAGACAGAATAGACATGGATCTCTAACTGAGGCAGGCCTTTAATAGACGCTGGGTCAGTGACTTGCATCAAATTAATATCAAATTATCATCCTTGGTATTAAAAAAACCCTTAACAATTTACAATTTATTGATCATTTCAATATGGCCAAAGACGGCCAGCTTCAAATGTCCTTCAGAAAGATGGTGACTGTTTGTCTTTTGTGAGATACAGTCAATCAATGGGCATTACTCATCCCGCTTGCCTTTTGAAACTGTTAATAGCCATGGCCAAGTAGGCTCTTTAGGATATCTGTACCTCCCAGTGTCCCTAGCAGATCTAGAGACAGCAGACAACCCATGTGACATCTCTCACAGACAGGATTATTTCAATCTCCGTCTGCCCCATACAACCTTCACATCTTCAACAAAGGAGGACATAAAAGTAAAAGGACTCCACACTTGAAAGTCGCGTACATTTTGAAATGTTACACAACAATACATAAAAGTAAGGCATAAAGGCTGTGAAGCATTGGCTGATGTTCTGGTGCTGCCGTTTTATTGTCAGCCATGTCGACTTCAGCTGAGCTCACCAGATAGGAAGACTCACACAGTTAATGTCTGGTTGTAAACTTCCATCTATAACCTGGTCAGATAGGGTCAAATACCATCCCCCTAGGAACACAAGGAAGACTTTGCTCATTCAGGGATTCTCATGGTGCCTACTGCACAGATATAGGAATATATATACATGATGGTCCGATACATTCACTCTTGTTGTGGCCCTAACTGCTCCTGATCACACTATATGAAATAAGAGGAAACACTAACATTGTTTGTGCTGCACTTATCTATCCATTACTGCAGTAAGGGGCACTCCATGCTGGTATTCGTATATCGTTATTAACTGAGGGTCACTACGATATAGACATGCTTCATCTTTTCAGCACTGCTCCAACAAACATTAGATTTAGAGCTCTGAAATATAGTAAAAAAGTACAGAGTCTTACACAGTTGGACAACTGCTAAAATATTCAAAAGTTTGCCCAAAAATATTTCATTCTGTTTATAGAAAAGGAGATGCATGTCAATGTAGTTTGTCTAAATATTCTTCAGGTCGATAGTATCCTATAAGCATCCATTTTCCCTGCTTTCGCAATAAAGATGAATGAAAAAGTCTACATAATCAATAGTTTATAACATGATTGAAGAAATCTAAGTTGAATGTGGCCAGGACTATCATTATACCATAACATGACCTAATAGATTTCAATCATTTCTACCAGCTATTTCGTTAACCAAATTTATTTCTCCTTTGTTTCAGGATCTTGAAACAATTCTATTCTTGATCCAGTTTTATTTATGTTTTCTGTCTAATCTTTCATTTTCTGGAACTTATCCCATAAAACAAACACAGCTCTGATTCTTTTTGATCAACAACCAACATTCCTGAGATGAAAAATGTCTAGTTTATTTGACAAAATACGAAACAAGTGAAATATTTCTAAGTTAGTGAGATGTAAAAGTGTGTATTTAGAAAGTTATATCCCATCAAAAAGACATTATTGTGAGGGGCTGCCCCTGTAGCGAGCCAAGTCGGCTATTGAGAGTGATGGCCCAGACGGGTCATAATCGGCCAGAGCCACAAGTTGAGCCCAGCAGAGCCCACTCGACTCAAACATTGATTTAAGGTTTATAAGATAAAACAGTCCTCACGTTTTTTCTACAATCACTTCCAAGAGAAAAATTAATTATCTGAGGGACACGGCATGTTGCGAGTGAGTCGTAAAGGAGCGTATAGCGATGAAGAGAAACCTTATTACGTTTGTAATTTGCCGTGCACATTTGTGAAGCCTGAGATGCTTGCTCGTGGACTGTGCAGAGAGACATCAATCTCACATGGCGGTATTGACAAATGGACAGATTATTAATTTGCCAGAATTTCACAGCTAAATCACGGAATCATGAGTTTTGATCACACACTGATATGAATTAGTTTCACTTAGACCTGTCGATCAGCTCGCTGCAAACGCTTGGCAAAAACTGACTGAAAAGCATCACTCCACATCATGTGCCTGGGAAATAGAGCTATCAGACTGTAACTAACTTAAGTATAAAACACACTCAAAAACACTTTATTTATACAAGAGCTGCTCTGACCATGTTCCCATTCAGATATACCTCGTCTACTAACATAAAGCATACCAACAGTTGCTGGAGATGGTAAAATGTCAACACTCACTTCATAGCAAAAAACATACACATTTTAAGAAAATTTGCTAAAGAAAGTGAATATTTGAGAAAATGTTTTTTGAAAGTACATTGAAAAATGTTATAATTTCATATTCCTAAAAGACTTTATTGTTTTTTTGCAGGTGGTATTTGAAGCCAAGCATCCTTGATTTGACAGTTTTCACAAGATGGTGAAACGCCCGCTATTGATGAACAAAGATGATGGAAAATAGTATCTTGACAAAGAGAATGGTATAAGCTCAATGAATCAATGCTCAGGATCAAATAACTGAATTGAGATCAACTTAAAAACTATCCAATCCTGTGACTCTACAAGAAGTATGCACATCCAATTATAACATCTGCACAGACTGACTCGGGGACAGCAGTTCATCACCCTCTTCACAATGATACAAGAGTACATCATCGCCACCCATGACGATGGGCCTGTGTCGGTGGAGAACTACACATGGCTGCCACCGACCCCAGTCGAACGTACAGAGGGAGCCATCTTGATTATGGTGGCAGTCATAGGTGGCCTTGGCAACCTGGTAACAATAGCAGCCATCTTTGTTATCCGTAGTTTCCGAAAGTCCTCTTCTGCTTTCCTCTGTCATCACTGCTTGCTGGACATTATCAAGTCGCTGATGTGTATTCCATTTGGCTACAGTTTACTAATGAACACTCATGTGCAGTACTGTAACACTCTGGGGGCCTCGTACATCTTCCTGATGACACTTACTGCCTACAACCTTCTCGCCATCCTCATCAACGAAGAGTATCAGCTGCAGGAGGGCAAACGTCAAACAAGGGGAGACTACTGCTGTATCATCTTCGGGCTCTTCATGATCTGGTTCACCACCATCCTCCTCCACCTTGGTGTCGTGTTCATCCCTGGCACCACTGAGTACAACAACGACATCGGTAGCTGTGTCTTCCTCTACGGCAAACCAAGCAACT
Organism: Haliotis laevigata; assembly: GCA_008038995.1. Taxonomy (NCBI): domain Eukaryota; kingdom Metazoa; phylum Mollusca; class Gastropoda; order Lepetellida; family Haliotidae; genus Haliotis; species Haliotis laevigata. The sequence continues at coordinate 9,618 of VKKT01003225.1, read as the reverse complement.
ATGTGATCCATGTTCTGTGGGTGCTGTTGGTGTCGGGAGCCTTGATGGTGTCTGTCATCAGTTTCGTGCAATTTTATCGCAAGTTACATTCTCAGTCTAAATGTCACAGATGGACACTGATCCATCAAACGATTTCCATGGAAATGAATGCAACCGATTCCTCAGACGATGAACACCACATAGAATTTGATGACATCGCCAAAAAGAAAGCTTTAAAGAACTTGAAGATCTACATGCGTCGTGTCATCATTATGGTGATGATGGTGGGGTCGTACACATTGTTCTGGTATCCCCTGTTCCTCCTCACGCTGTTTGACATTCACTACGCCCAGCCTGCCCACGTGTACCGATACCTCACTGTCTTTGCCTGGACTCATCCACTCACGACACCTGTCTTCTGCGGCATGATTCTGTACGACCTTTTTCAACGTCAGACTCTCACGAGAGAGGTGTACAGCAACTCGCTGCCCATGAAGACGTCCCGATCTAAAGAAGCACTCCGACACAAACTACATCAGAAGTACAAAGCTTACGACACAGGATTCATGAATGAGAACTTTGAGTCTACGCCATCCCATCAGCCACTTCGAGGTGGCGCCATGAACGACGATCCTGACGGAAGTGACAATGAGAGGTTTGCATCGTCGGAGCAACCGCTTACTTTAAACTACGAGGGATCCACACTGATATACTGATGTGGTGAGAGGAGCTGTTGGAATCAGTGAATTGTTATAACATTCCTTCCCATGAAACACACTAACAGTGAAACCTGGAAGTCATGGGGACCATCAATACATATCAAGGAATCAGTCGATACAAATGGTGAGACTAGGGCGGCTAGATGTGATAAATCTGTTGATTGTAATTGTGTGCGGCGGAAAATATGACACAAGTTGGAGTAGTGTCAGTTCATCTATTAATTCTTCTCAACTGGTCCCAGATGCAGAAAATGGAGAAAAAAAAAACCCAGGTGACCTGCTAGCTAAGACTATGCCAGCATGAAGTGACACCAGTCAGCACTGGCGTTCAGTAACGGTTGGTTATTTGGTAGAAAGATTAATGCACACGAGCGAATGTACTTGCGACTTGCTTCGACAATAGAGTGCTTACTTCTGCCACATATGATGATGTTTGCAATGGTAAGATACGGAAAAAGTACGACATATAACACTGGAATTAATCATTTACAAGTTGCAAATTTTGTAGAAGATAGGCGAAGTTTAACAAACTATTTTCAGACACTTGAAACTCTCATCACAATTGTAGACAAAGTAATATCAACACAGTATCCATCAGTTGATTGTTCCGCCTGGACTTACAGGAGTGTTGGAATATTGCTGAGTGTTGCATCATAAAACAAACAAACAAAAGCAGAAAGGCGACAGATGCTGCAGTGGACAGATGCTGCAGGGGACAGATGCTGCAGGGGCCCTACAGTTTCACGGTCTTCAACAACAAATGGAAGGAGGTAAAACCATCAGCTGGACCAGTTGTTCCGGTACATAGAAAGACATATATGCAGGAAAACATCCCAATCTCGTCACAGACAGAACATCCTGGCTGTAGTACCAGTTAACTCACAACAAGCCAAAGTTGACTTTCAAACCCAGTACTATTGGATATTTCAGTGTCATTGAACTGAAAGACAAGTTAACACACAGACAGCAGCACACACCATGACGCAGTACTGGACTCCCATGTGTCCTCTTGTGACAGAAACATATCAACCTGGCAACAATGTTCTAATGTCTGTCAGAAACCATACACCCTATCTGAACCTTTACAAGGTATTATGTGTGAGCAGCCTGTTCTGGATATTGAGCAACATGGCCGCCATAGTCTGCTGATCAGCAAGTGTGGTAGATCATATGAATAAAGTTTAAAGTATTATATATTCATCCAGTCTCTGTGATAACTTATTTCTGTTGGTAAGGTG